>PVLD010004848.1:54065-119926 GCA_004027595.1 Dinomys branickii | reverse complement strand
TTGTTGTTGTTGTTGTTTTTGCTGTTGTTGATGTTTGCCTGTTTTGTTTTTTGTCTTTGGATTTTTGGTTTTGGTGTTTTTTCTGTTGTTGAGAGGATTAATTGTCTGACTAAATTTGCATGTCTGTATATGGGCTGATATCAATGGATAAAGCAATAACCACTGTTGAGATCATATCACCTTGTCTATAGATTAGTTGATTGTACTATTTTTTATGCTAATTGGTGTCTGTTTGTCAATGTTTTTGTACTTGTATTTTTTTTAAATAAAAAAAAAAAGAGCTCTAGGAACAGAGAAAGGGGGAATGGCTTTGATTTCCAAACCTCAATTTAGCCTTTCCTGTTCCTCTGGACACCTACACTGCCTGCTGTCTCCTCATTGCGGTCCCTCCCAGACGCTGATGCCTGGGTGAACTGTGACTTGGGCTCCAGCTGAAAAGGAAGAACCCAGCAGGGAGATTGGTCCAGGATCTGAGATATGGGATGGGGAGGAGGGCCTCCTCCTCCTGCTCCTTTTCCTGTTCACTGGGAACCTGTCTGCTCCTAGGGCAAAAAAGAGCACGCACGGCATGTGACTGAGGACACGTGTGGTGCCCATGTGGGATGTTTATGTGGGCACAACCGGAAGAAGGATCCGCGGGAAGCTCAGCGCTCTGACCGTCATTGTGGAGGGAGTGTGTATGCACAGCGTGTGCTTGTGTGTGTGCGTGTGTGTGTGTGTGTGCGTGTGTGTGTGTGTGCACGCGCGCACATACACACATGCACACATGCTCATGTCTGCAGTTTTCAACCCATTCCACACTAAGTGCTTCTGGATCCTGGGAGCAGCTTTTATGCACCAGCTAAACACCTGCCATGTAATAATTAATTGCTTGGCCTTTGTTGGAAAGATAAGGATTGGAAACTCAACTTTGATATTCAGTGGCCATAATGGACATTTGTTATTCTGTTTGGCCTCTAGTACTGGAAGCCCTTTGTTTCATGCTAAATCCCCCATCTGAAAAGATGGAGCTGCCTCCCACTATAGAAGCTGAAAATGCCAGGCCTCCCTTGCTGCTAAGGCATGGCATGTAGAACCAGACCCCTTGTATTCCATGAACTCCGTCCATTCATGACATCCCTCTGAGACAGTCAGGGGCCACCAAAAGGGGACAGAATGATCAAATGCTGGGAAGAGCCCCACAGAGATTGTGCCTGGCTTGTGTTTCACAGCAGAACCAAGAGAGAACAGAAATGGGAACCCAGGGCTCACATGGCCCCAGAGTAAAAAATACAATAGCTGTAAACATTCAGCCATTGCAGATGCAAGCACCTTACCCTCATAGTCAAAGCAGCCCAGCACCGGGCTTAGACACTGGCCCCTTGGGACTCACACTCTGCAAATTTGAATATCTTATTTACATCTAGGACCTGGACTGGAACTTTTGATGGGAGCATTTTCCTATATTAGCCACAAATTTTGCTTTGTTTGGGACTGGGCTTGCTCTTAGAGCTTTGTCTCTTAGTGGAGCAGAAGTCTCAGTAACAGTCTGGCCTGTGCCTGTGTTCCTCTGGATCTGGTCTATCCTTTGTCAACCCCAGGCCGGTGACAGCTTTGCTTGAAGCCTGGGGTGTTTTCAGTAATCCCCCTCACTGATCCAGCGGAGTCCAGGGTCCAGCTGACTTTGAGCAGTGCTCATGGCCGTGTAGTCTCCAGACTGAGTTCTCTGGACTCCTCATGACCTCCTTTGCTCCAGGCTTATGGAGGTATACCTACATGTGGTAATATTAGCCCTTTGAAAGTATACACTGCTATACATATTGCCAAATTATATAGTTGCACGGCTACTACCACAACTGAGATAGAAAATACTTCCAGAGAGTTCCTGTGTGCCCCTGTGCAATCAGTCCTCCACCCGCAACTCCAGAATCTGGCAACAATTGACCTGATTTCTCTGCCTGCACTTTTGTCTTTTCCAGAATGTCCTGTAAATAGAATTATACTGTAACCTGCCTTGGATTCTGGCTTCTTTTACTGAACAGAATGTTTTTGAGAATCATCCCTATTATTTGTTCCTTTTTACTACTGAATAATATTTCATTTTATAAACGTACCAGAATGTGTTCATCTATTCAACTATTACTGGACATTTAGGTTGTTTCTTATTTGTTGTGCTGACGAGTAAAATGACTATATATTTACATAGGTTTTCGAAGGAGTTGAATTACTGATCATATGGTAAATGTATATACATATACATATTTTTAACAAAGATATTTGTAAGAGATTGTCAAACAAGTCTCCAAAGTGATCACACCATCTTTCATTTCAACCAACAACATACGAAAATTCCAGCTGGTCCACACCTTACCAGTATTTGATATCAGGTTTTAAAAATTGGAACCGTCTTAATATGAGAACAGTGGTATGTCATTATGTCTTGTTTTGTTTTGTTTGGGCTTTTGTTTTTGCTAGTTTGTTTTTGTCTGTTTTTGAGGTGGCGTCTTGCTTTCTTAACCAGCCTGACTTTGAACACTCAGACCTAAGTGATCCTCTCACCTCAGCCTCCCCGGTGCTGGGGCTATGTGTGCAGCACGTACCCTACCACTGTGGTTTTCATCCTGCTTCTCCTGTTATTCCTCACTCATACATCCTCCAGGGAAGTGTCAGATCAAATTGCTTGCTAATTGTTTATTGCTTGGGGGAGGGTCTTTCATTTTTGAATTTTTGAGAGTTCTTTCTATATTTTTAGTATTAGTCTTTCATCAATATGTGTTTTTCAGATATCCTTTTCCAGTCTGTGGCTTGACCATTTACTTTTAGAAATATATTTCAAAGAGCACAAGTTTTAAATTTTGAGGAAATTAATTTTCTCATTTTTTTCTTCTATGATTCATATTTTTTGTGTCATAAGAAATACTTACCTACCCCAAAGTATCCAGATTTTATCCTGTTTTCTAGAAGTTTTATATAATTTTAGCTCTTACATTTAGGTCTATGATCCATTGTAAATTAATTTTTGTGTGTGGTATAGATTGAGGGTCTCTGATCTTTACATATAAAACAAAGCCTTGGTTGAAAAATACCATCTTTCTCCATTGAATTGTCTTAACACTTACATAAAAAATCAATAGGTGTATGTTTAAGTGTAGATTCTGCCAGATTCTGGTTCTGTTGCTTTGAAACTTATTTTATTTTATTTTTTTTGGTACAAGAAACTGAACTCAGGATCTTGTGCTCACCAGGCAGGTGCTGTGCTGCTGAGCTATATCCCTGGCCCAAAGATTTACTGTGCAACTATTTTTTTTTTTCTGGTTCTGTTGTTTTGATCTATGTGTCTATCCCTGCATCAATACTATCCTGCACTGATTATTATAGTTCTACAGTACATTTTGAAATCAGACAATGTGTGTTGAATAAGTTTTGTTTTTCTTTGTCACTATGCTTTTGGTCAGTTAGGTCATCTGGTATTCTACATAAATATCAGGATCAGTTTGGCAAGTTTCCCGGAAGTCTGTTGGTGTTTTGATTGGGAATGTACTGAATCTGGAGATCAAGGGCAAACCTGCAGCTTATAAATCTTGGGTTTTCTAAGTCATGAACACAGTCTATCTCACCAGTCTTTTTTGCTTTCTCTTGCCAGTATTTTGTAGTTTTCAGCCTATAAATTTTGTACAGTACTTACCCTGGAAGTATTTCATGACTTTTGGTGCTATTAATAGTAGTTTCTTTAAAAAAAAGAAAAAATTCAGTGTCCAATTGTTCATTACTAGCATGTAAAAATGGAATTAAATAAATATATTTTACTCTGTTGATCTTGTATTCCACATTTTGCTGAACTCACTTGATCGCATAGTGTCGAGGAATCCTTTGGGCTTTCCTATATGGCCAGCTGTACGGTTAACAAGTGTTCTGTTTTGTTTCGTTGTTCCATTGTGCTGTGCTGAGGATTGAACAAAGGGCCTTCACAGTGCACTTTATCCCAGCCCTTTTTGTTCTGAGACAGGGTCTTGCCAAGTTGCTAAATTGCTTGTGCTGGGGTTGAATTTATGATCCTCCCACCTTAGCCTCCCAGAAGCCTGGGATTATAGGCATCTTCAACACCTGCCTTGTTGACAGTTTTATTTCTTTTTTTTATCCCTCTGACTTTTATGGCTGTTTCTGGACTGATTGTAGCTACTTGGACAGTGACCGGGAGAGGTGACTGATATCTTTGCCTTTTTCTAGTCTTTGGGAGGAAGCACCCTGTCTCTCATCATTAAATATAATGCTACTTGTAAATTTTATAGATGCTCTTTATTAGGGTGAGGAGGTTCCCATTAGTCCTAGTTTGCTCAGGGATTTCATCATGAGTAGATGCCCGATGACCTGTAAGTAAATTTATTTTGTGTTTAAATCAGCCAGGATGGTTTTTGTTCCAAATAGAGGCCCTGACTGACACAGCAGCCTTGCAGTCTTGGGCAAATTCCTTAACCTCATCTGAATAGATGCCTAGTGATGGAAATTTAACTGCTTTTAATTTTAACACCTAAAAATCATTGCTATGAGTTAGGCATGGTGGCACCCAGAAAGCTGAGGCAAGAGGATTGCTGCAAGTTTGAGGCCAATCTAGGCTACATAGTAAATTGAAGGCCAGCCTGAACTATATGGTGAGACCCTGTCTCAAAAAACATACATACATATATACTTACACACATACATATACACATACATAAACAGCATAGCCAGGACAGCTGGGTGCAGTGGTACAGGTCTGTACTCTCAGTACTCTGGGAGGCTGAGGTAAGAGGATCACAAGTTTAGGTCCAGCCTGGGGGAATTTAGCAACTTAGTAGGAACCTATCTCAAAGAACGATAATACAAAAGGGCTGGGGACATAGCTCAGTGTGAAAGCCGTGGGTTCAATCCCCAGTATCCCCAAAACATTAGAAATAAAGTAAGCAAGACAATCTACAGTGCTATACAAAAACCTTGAGCTTAGTTTATTATTTTCTTCAACTCCACATTCAATAACTGTGCTGATTATATGTAATTATATAAATAATGCACCCACTGCTGAGAACCTGAACCGCTCTTTAAAATACAGAGAGTAGAGGCCCCTAGGGTGCCACCATCCTGAGATAACCACCCCCAGCCGCTCAGCAACCATCATGCAGGCCCTCTCCATGTCTGCTCACACAGAAGCCCTGAGCCCAGGACCTCCGGGCTGCCCTCTTCTCTCAGAGCTGCTGTGCTTCCATGGGTCACGTGCTTTGGGGTGACTGGGCTCAGCTGGGCGGTTCCCACACACACCTCCCACGTTGCTGTGGTCACAGAGTGGGAGGAGCCGTGGTCACCTGCATTCTCGGTGGGCTGGCTGTCTACGCAGCTCCCTGTAATTGACAGTGACTGTCACCAGGGCTCTGTCCTGGCCTTACTAGAGTGCTTTCCCCTGTTCCAGGCAGAAAGGCCAAGGGCCAAGAGGGAGCAGTCCAGCTCTAAGAGTTCCAGGAACCTCTAACACTTCAGAAGTCCCAGAGCATCACTTCTGCCATATTCTACTGGCCAAGAAGTCGCCAGGCATGCTTGGACTCAAAGTGGAAAGAATTAGCCCCACCTTTCAGTGGGAGAATTAGCAAAAATTTTATCACCACCATCAATACTAATTTATTCAAACAATAAATATGTTTTAAGCACCCGCCACATACTAGGTACTTTTGTAAATGCCCCTACCCTTCCAGGGGAGCTGACTTTCAATGGCCTTGTTAATAATTAACATGTCACTTGGGCCTCATCTTCCTCAAAGTGACACTTCCTACAGCAGTGCCAGAGTTCAAGTCCCACAGTTCTCTGGCCTGGGACAGTGACTCAGTCCTGCAGAGCCTCCGTGCCTGGCCTGTGGAGCCAAACACTGCCTCCTACCCTCCCCAGGGGCTTGTGCCTTCGACTTGCTGTGGGTCTCAGCCTCTCGCCACCCTGCCACCCTGTCATTAAACTGAGTGGCTTACCTCATGTGCCTTCTAGCCCCCAGGGAAGTAGGCTAAAGCCAGCCTGGGAGATTATTTGCAGGGAATTAGCGCAGGAGAGAGCAGGATTAGGGCAACCTCCCAGCCAGGGGCTCAGCAGCTCCCATCTGTAAAAGATTGGTGTCACCTCCAGCTGACAAGCAGTGCTGGCCGCTCCAGGTGTTTAGCAGGGTGGCAGGAAGAGGCTAGAGGAACTGTTGTGCCTTTGAGGGGACACGAACTGCTCTGCGCCCCTCCTCTTCTGGGACCTCTGATCCACAGGGCTCAGGCCATCATGCAGCAGTTCTATGGGTGACGGGCAGGTATCCCTGGGAAAGAGGATACTGCCTGGCCCCGTCCTGCCATTCATCCTGCCACCTCCTCTTTCTGGGCCTCTGTTTGGTCAACTGGAAAACAAGAGCACCGGGCCCAGGGACCTACCAGCTGCCCCACCCCCACTGATTTCCCAAGTACTGGAGAAACCACCATTGAAATGGGAAGGAAGCAGTGTGAGGAGGAAAGATGGATGTGGGTTTGAAGACGACAACAGAGAAAGAGATCACGTCGTCACATAAGGGAGGTGGGTAGAATGCACTATTGGATGAATCAGTGATGAATGAAAATGAATGAATGAAACAGCAGAAGTCAATATATAGCATTATTAAAAAGCGAGTCTTCAGGCCGGGGATATAGCTCAGTGGCACAGTGCCTGCCTGGCAAGTGCAAGGTCCTGAGTTTGATTCCTGGTACAAAAAACCCAAACAAAGCAAGTTTCTAAAGGGAGGGTTCTGGGGCAACCCACTCGGGCCCCCCTTCTGTCCCCCTCTTGGACAGAAGCTTTCTTTCTCTCAATAAATATATTCTGCTCTTAAAAAAATAAAAATAAAAAATAAGGGGAGGGTTCTACTTGAAGGGAGGGTAAGGGAATGGGAAAAGAATCAAGTTATATCATGTACAGGTGCAAATTCCCTATACTGAATTTAGTCATATATATACCTAAAATGTACCAGTAAACTTTATTTTTAAAAAAGCAAGTTTCCTCCCGAGGATGTGGAAATGATATAATTTTGATGCTAACTTATCTAATCTATACAAAACGAATAAAATCAGAATTATTCAAAGATACTTTAAATAATATGAAATTAGCATTTATTGAGTGCATATTCACCAGAAATCAGTCTTTGTATTTTATGGCTATAACCCCAAGTTAAAGACAGAGAAACTGAGACACAGAAATGTCCAGGGCTAATATGACTGTGTTTTTCTTTTTTCTTTTTTTTTTGAGATGGCGCTTTGTCAGGTGGGCTAAGCTAGCCTCACACTTCCAGGCTCAAGAGATCCTCCTGACCCAACCTCCAGTAGCTGGGACTATGAGTGTGTGCCACCGTATCCAGCTAAATTTGTCACCTTGAGTCAGAGTCCATGAGCTCCTGTTACCCAGATGGTCCTGGGGTACCGAGTATACCTAGGTTACAACTTCACTGAGGAGGATGTTTACCTCTGGCCCTCCCTCCACCATCCCTTCAAGGTAAGAATCCACCCGTGTGAGGCAGGAGCAGGTCTGAGCTTTAGAGTCCCCAGCTTATCTCGTTAGAAACCCTCAGGTCCCTGGTGTTAAACCTTTAGAGGACTCCAAGGAATAAGAACAAAAATGCTGATGTCAATAAACCACCAGCAGAGTTTGAGGGAAACTACTTTGTGAAACCTGAGAAAGGAAAAAAACACATTTCTAAATTAATATATCCTTTTATATATTATCTGTGACCTTCAGATACATAAAATTTTCACATTAAAAATTTAAGCATTATAAACACATAACGATTTTACTTATTTCCCTAAAAGTTCACATGTTCAAGTTGGCCGAAAGCATTGGTTTTTGTTTGGGAGTTGTAGTGGATTGACAACTACTGGTCAACTTGTAACCCCCAGCTGAACTGAGTCATTGTGGTGCTGGGGGTGGGAGGCGCCCCTGGGGACTGTTGCCAGCCGCATAAGAGGCAGACCTTGTGAAGAAGAAAGACGTTTGGTAACTAAAGAGGCTGTTGGGAGCTGAGAAGAGGCTGTTGGGAGCTGGTAGAAGCTATAAGGAGCTGTTGGTTCTGTTGGAGGAACTTTTCATGTTGGTTTTCCTGCTTGGCTGTTTTCATCCTCCAAGGAGCTCAGGACTTTGCTGGCCCTGAGAAAAGCTTCAGTTCACTTTGGGCGAGCTCTGGTCCTCACTTCAAGCATCGCTTCCTGGCTGTGGAGGGGAAGATGGCGCACCGCCAGTCTCCTGGAGAAGGTTGCTGCGATGGCTTCGCTGATGGGAACTCAGCCATCGTGATCATTGGAGGAGCTCACACCTCACTATTGTACCATAACACCTGGATTACTGTGGTACCTTTCGGGGAGCTCTGGTTCTCCTGAGCGTCGCTTCCTGGCTCCAGTGCAGATCCCTCAGCCTCCTACGATAGATCCTTCACCCCACTGGCACAGACTTCCTAGATTCCACCACTGACCTTTGGGCCTTCCCAGCACAGATCCGTGACACAAGTCCACATGAGATATTGTTATGGACTCTAGGCCTCCAGCTGGACTCATGTGGGACATTGCTGTGGGATCCAGGCCCTCAGCTGGACTCCTTGGTCTTAGCGTGTGGCAGATTTCCTGCACTCTTTTGTATATCATTCTTGGGTGACTATTATAAATAATCTTATAAAATGTGTCCTGTATTATATTGTTCACCTTGCAAAAATAACTCCCAAACCAACATAGGAGTACTGTAAAATCTTTTCATTGGGAAAATGGGAATAGCTTTCTGTTTAGAGCTGCACATAGAAACAGGTCACTGCAGGGACAGTGAGCTGGGAGAGTCTCCGAGTTAGTCTGAAGGGAAACGCGCTTGTCTGCAGAACACTCCTGACTTCAGTGTTGATTTTTCTGATCCCCAGGTTGGGGCTGTGTGTACTTGCTTCCTGAGCTGCACCCTGCAAAGAACAGAGAGATGAGATAGTTGAGGCAGAGGAGACCAAGTGAGCCCTTTAAAACTCTGACCGGAATCAGAAGGGGAGGAATTCCTTCCTTTTGCAAGATCCACAGAAGACCTTAGGGTTGGTGGGGGTGGTGGTGGTGTGAGCTCAACCACCACTGTCCGTTTTCCTAAAGCGAGCAGATGTCCTGGCTGTGGGTTGCAAGCCCTGGCTGCCCGAGGGGTCCTTCAGAGATGGAGGAAGGAGGGTGGGATGGAGCCAGGAGAGCCAAAGTCACAGCACAGGCACCGCCGCCGAGGCCTGGACAGACCAACTTGTCCTGCTTCCCTCTGCCTGTGTATATGTCACCCGTGATGCCCCATCCCTGGGGATTCACGGTGTAAAGCATCTTCCAGACCAAGGACTAGCAAATTTTAGTCCAACTGCGGCCCCATCTATTTTTAATAATTCACCATTTTTAGGAAACCTTTAGAAATCCAAATGCAGCTTGTTCTCCTCTTCACAGGGCCTGCTTATTGCTTCTCCAGATGACCAAAAGCAAAAAGCGTTTTAAAGGAATTTGGTTTTGGATTTTGAAAAGAAAATTCAGGGAGAAAATTGCTTTGGCAATATTTCTACTCAGAATTTTCAAGAACCTGGAGTGGAGAGACAGCTGGCTACGGATGATCGACTGGTACAGCTGTAGGGTATTTTCAGTTTTAGAAGGCTTGTCTCTCTGTCTAGTTTGATCCCACTGCCCCTCACCACCAACCCTAAGAGGTAAGCTGGGCAGTATCTTCTTCCATTTGCAGATTAGAGGAAGCTGAGATTTGGAGAAAAACAACAAATACACGTAATGCTTTCACAATTCTTTTTTCTCTGAGGTGGGCTCTCTTTAGAACTCTTATACTCCAGGTTTCAGAAAAACCAACTCGAACTAAAACCCAAAATGGGGAAATAATTTTTTGACATGATGAGCAGCAGGGGTGGATGGGGAGGGCCTCAAGGGCCAGCATCAGCTCACCCACTTTCATGCGCACTGGCTGGCAGGTGTTGTCTCTAGCACAAGGGGGATGGATGCTGTGTAGGCAAAGGACATTCAAGCCCATTTACGTTCTCTGCTCCCATCAGGCAGGCGAAGCAGGGAGGCTTTGTCCTGGTCTGAACCCATTGGTGGAGAGAAACCCACGATGTGGCTCAAAGTGATTGAAGAGACACCAGAACACAGCCTGTCTGCTCGCCGGCTTCAAACCCAGGCTCACTGTCAGAAATCCCAGCTTGGCTTTCTTCTTCCGTGCTTTCTTCCTGGGCTAACTTCCCACCAGGACCCCTGTAAATAACACCTTTCCTTTAGAGCAGGGGTCTCCAGCCCCGTTAGGAAGCAGGCTGTAGGGCAGGAGGTGGGCAGCAGGCCGGGAGTGAGGCTGCATCTGTCTTTACAGCTGCTTCCCATCACTTGCGTTTCCTCGTTGTGGGAAATCAAGCTCAGGCCTCATGCTAATTCTGCACCATGGTGAGTTGTATACCTATTTCCTTATATATTACAGCCTAAAAAATAATAAAAATAAAGTGCACAATAAACGCAATATTCTTTAATTGTCCTGTAGCCCACCCCACACTACCTCTTATCTCTGGAAAAATTGTCTTCCATAAAATAGGTCCCTTGTGCTGAAAAGGTTGGGACCGCTACTTTAAAAAGAATACATTCTCACGTGCAAGGTGAGCCAATAGCCAACCATCCTTGTGTTCGTCCTTTAAATTTATAGGGAGGCAAAGAGAAGACCACACAGGGTCGGGCCTCCCTCTCTCCTAAGGTTAGCTCCACAGCAGCTGCCTGGGCAGCAGGGGGTGCTTATTAGTCGCTCCCACATGGCCCCTGCTCTTGGGCTACTGGTTCAGTTCTGATTGATTGAGAACACCACTGTGTCTATGTCCTTAAGCATGTTCAGTGCCGGGGCTACACCTTATTTCTTCACTCACCCCCAGTGCAATTAGTCCAGCACGTTGCACAGTGAGTTTTCAATAAATGGTTCTGACTGGTAACAGTCTCACTTCAGGGTTATGTGAGGATTAACATTCACTAAACCAGGAGAAAGCACAGTGGGTGACTGGGAGCATTCATTTCTATTTCCAAATTTTCTGATCCCTTGCAAATAGTCTACCATGGACTGAACCATCTAAAACCATGAGCCAAAATAACCCTCTCCTCCCTTAAAAATAAGTAGGGAGGGAGGTAGATCTTTCTCAAAAGGGACAGGGGATCACAAGATGGATGGAGCGGGGAGGGAAAGAAGGGAAAGGGGTCATAAAAGGTGTTAAGACATGTTTTGTGCACATATCAACTCCCCATAAGGAACATAAACACCACAACATGTGCTAATAAAGAAAATGATCTGAAAAGGTAACAGATTTTCTGACCACAGATTGTTCCAGAAGCCACAGATAGTTCAGAGTGGATGGCATAATTCCATAAGCATTTGAAACAACACGAATCCATCTTACATTTATCTTATCAATCAAAGCATCATTTGGTTCTTTCACGGTTTATACCTATACAGGTAAGTTCTTAAAATGGTGTCCTTTCTTAGCCTAGTTCTACACCAGAAAGAAGTCCCTCTTTTGCATTTCCACATTCTTTCTGTAGACACCTAACTACAGATAAGTGAATGTATTTCATTTCCCTCACATTACGCGTCTTCTTTGGATTCTCCCCTCTAGTTCAGGCTGAAAATGGGGAGTTAGGTTATCCAGAGCATTAAAGATTTATAACCTTCACTACTTTTTATAGAACTTCTCTTAGTTTCTAAGGAATAGCTCATTTGCTTAGGGTATTTTGCAGAAGAAAGAGTTTAAAGGGAAATTAATGTTGTCTGAAGCCCTGCTGAGTTTTTAAAAGTCTGTAGGACGGTGAGTTTTTAATAACTCCAACTAATTACCCTTTTTAAGATTAGATGTGAGGTTGAAGCCTTTACCACCATTGAAAACTACTAATAAAACCAACTTATTATGAACTAAATGTGGTTTGATATGAAAATAGCTTCAGGGGCGCAGCCATTGTATAAGGAAGATGGCCCCCGTTCAGGTCTCAGGGGTCCTTAGTAAAGCAATCCCATAAAGGAAGGTTGGTTGCAGGTACTAATACTAGGTGCACAGCTTTCTTTCTCTCCTCTGTCTCTCCCTTAATTTCAGGGGGCTGAATTAATGTACTTTTTGCTTTCTACTTACTGGGTGGTAACAGTAACAAGGGGAGGATTGTGGAGTGTGACCGCTGTGGGGACCCAGAAAGGCATTTGTTCACCAGCTTGCATATTTATTAGCTATTCCCTGCAGTGCCTTGGATCTGAAAACTGGAATGGTGTGTCCTCAGCAGCACGGTGCACTTGATGTGGATGACAGAATCCTAATGTAGAAAAGGACGTCCTGGATTTGCCAGTCTAAACTTCATCCCAGGTGCATTTTACAGAAACATCAACTGAGGGTCAGAAAGCACCACAGAGCTGGGTGTGGTGGTGTACACTTGCAACCCCAGCACTTGGGAGGCTGAGGCAGGAGGATTGCTGCAAGTTCGAGGCCAGCCTGGGCTACAAAGTGGGTTCAAGGCCAGCCTGAACTGCATAGCAAGACCCTGTCTCAAAAAGACAGAAAGAAAAAAGGAAGGAAGAAAGGGAGGGAGGAAGGAAGGGAAGGAGGGAGAGAGAGAAACAGACAGAGAGAGAAAAAGAGGGGAGAGAGAGAGAGAGAGAGAGAGAGAGAGAGAGAGCGAGCGAGCAAGCTCCAGATCAAGCATTCCAAGTCTCCCATGTTCTTTCTGGGTCATCTACTCTCACTCACTGTTGGTCATCTGTTCTGGCTGGCTGAGTGTGACAAGACCCAAAGTGCTGCTGCTAAATCAAGTTCTTAAAACATCTCACCTGAAACCATACTTAATACAGAGCATGTCCAGACTTTGCAAAGGGCATTGAATCATATGCTGGAAATGAGGTGGGCATAGAATACATGACACTGTGATGTCCCCGAAGAGAGGGTCTGTTCATGCCAAGGTAGGCAGCTGAGGATGACAGGGACCACAGGCTGTGATGCTAAGGGGACAGCGCCTCCCCAACAGCCTCCTGCTCCTGTTCTTTCTCCTCCATCCCCTTCCACCATCACCTCTTCTGCCCCCTCTGCCCCTTCTTTTTTCTTTCTTTTTTGTCTCATTAAGACAAGGTTTCACTATACATTTCGGGCTGGCCTTGAACTCACTTCATAGCCCAGGCTGGTCTTGAGCTCCTGAGTGCTGGGATTACAGGCCTGCACCACCACCATGCCCAGCTTCAGTGTTGTTTTAATTTGTATTTCTCTAACGGCCAGTCATAGTAATGTTGAGCATTTTTTAAAAGGGACTGGGGAGAGGGAGAAAGCTATAGTTCAGTTTGAAGGCTCTAGGTTCAATTCCCAGTACCAAAAAAAAAAAAAAAATCATAAAATTCATAAACAGAACACCTGAAAACATTCACCTTTAATTCAGACCAAGGTTATTCTTCCCTCAGCCATTTGCACACAGAGCTTTTTAAAATGACCTTACATTTTAAAATGCAATTTACTGTCATCTTAATACAACATGAACAGCTTCCCGATCAGTAAATAGTATCAGTCCACCCGTCTGAATTTTTAAATAAGTACTGAACATCCCAGTGTGGGTATGCCCTAATCAACTCCACCACTCTCCTGCTGCTGGATGTCTGGGGCGAAGCAGGTTTGCTGTTGTAGATATGAAACAGTAAAGCGCCTAGCCCAGTGCCTGCCTTATCCTGAGTCCAAATGTCAGGTTCCTTATCTTCCTTAGCTATTTTTGTACCTTCACAGTCAGACGGAATTAGAATGAAAGTCAAGATTAACAAACTCCAAAGACTGGCTATTAACCCTTTGGTACTTCTTTTCCTTGCGGAGTTCATAGGTTTCTCCTTGATTTCTGAAGTTGCACTGGACACAGTCCTTTCTCTATGCTAATTCAAAGGTAGAAAGCTCAAAACGTTAAATCTGTCTACAGCAGCTCTACCAGCAACACAAAAACGCCCCCAGTGTGGGACAGGTGAGCAGCTGCTTGCCATGACAGCATTTAGAACCAGGCAAACATCATGTGATTTTGGATTAAACCACAGCTTTAGCTCAGATGGCCATTGTTTCTATTTTGAAATAGTAGCAAGGAGAGCGAGTCAAAGCCCCAGCGAACAAACATCCTGCAGTTCCAGTCCCACAGATAGAGAAACATGGAGCCCTCCTGTCTAAAAATGTCTTTCCATTCTACCTTCTAATTCGAACAGCCAAGGACTTCCTCTTCCGGAATTAGTCTACTTGCTGCCATTTTGGGGTAGGTCTATGGTTCCAGGCACTTCTTTGAAACTGAAAGTATCCTTGTGCAAGTATGTACTTGGGGTGTTCTCTGAAATGGAGATTTTCTAGCCCAGGGCCTGTGTACTTGGCTATACCCCAGCTCTTACTATTTTTTATTTTGAGAGGGTCTCATTGATTTGCTAAATTGCCCAGGCTGGGCTCATACTTGCAGTCCTCCTGCCTAAACCTCCCAGGGTGCTAGGATTACAAGAAGAAATCTGGATTCTTACTCTGGCTATGGCTATTTCCTCATGATTGACGTTCAAATAAAATCTCAGTCTGTCTTCACTTCTTCATCTATAAAGTGGGTGTAACTCATTAAATCTGGCCTAGGCTGCATTGAGGATTATATTAAAGTAATGTATAGCAAGTGAATGATACACAGAGTATTCAATAATAGCCCTCGTCCTTCTGGGACAGCAACTAAAAGAAAACGCCAGACCTGGTGTACTAATGTGTAATGTGCACAGTTAATTTGTTGCCCTTCATTAATTTCCATAGAATTGCAATAGAAGTTAAGCTTTTCAGAGCACCAGCCAGCTATGCTAATATTGGCCTCCTGGGTCAGGAACCCAGAGTCATGGAATGGAGGAATCACCCAGACCTGAATGTTGCTGATTTTGGGGGTGTCTGTTGGAAGCTGCTTGTGGGAGTTTGTAGTTTCCACAGTGGCTCTGTTCTTTATAAGGTCCTCCACCCACACTGGAGATTGAACCCAGGACCTTTGCACTAAGCTACAGCCCAGCTTCCTCCCTTTAAGTTTTTATTCTGAGACAGATGCTCTTTGAATTGCCCCGCTAGTACCCAAACTTGTGATCCTCCTGCCTCAGCCTCCCAGGGTGCTGGAATTACAGGTATGTGCCACCATGCCTGACTTGAAACATCTTTTAAATAATTACTAGAAATCAGGTAATGAGGAGAGCGATAATTCTAACAAATCTTTTGAAAAGTTTGTTCCAGCTCTTCTCAGGTGGTCAGGGTCAAATGGTCTCACAAGTTTTCAGAGGTCTCTTTAAATTTTAATTATTTTTAAAGCAGCAAAAGAAACGCAGATGCAGATAATTCATATATAAGATGCTGGCCCTGGAAACTTTTTTTTTTTTTGCAGTACTGGGGTTGGAACTCAGGACCTCGCACTTGCCAGGCAGGCACTTATGCCACTGAGCTATATCCCCAGCACCCCCAACAACTTCTTATAACAGCGATGTTTTAGGAAATGGGGGTGGGAAGATCACCAATGCCTGATTCTTTAAAAATATTTATTGTAGAGTTGGGGATTAAACCAAGGTCCTCAAGCCCATGTTGTACTTCTCACCCCCATTTAGTTGTTAAATGTGTTCAACTCTTCTTTCCCAAAGAGTTTATTACATGGTGAGCACAGGAAGCCAGGTCACTATGGGGGATGAAGGACCACTGTAACTTAGCTGATCATCAATCAGCCTCTGGGTGGCTTCTAGAGTTCCTGAAGGCTCACTTTGGAAGGTAACTCCCCCCACCACCATGAGCCCTACAGCATACTCCAAAGCATCTTTACTTCTGGTTGGCTTCTGTTTCCAACAAGCTGGTGACTCTCCACAGGCCCTCAGTCACTAATGTTCCTAAGAAGTGCTACCGGGGTTGCTGGTGAGTATTTGCTATTTGCTAGTGTGAATCTTACCATGATGCATGACTTTCTGCATTTGAGACTGCAGAGAAAATAGTTGGAAACCATCCAAGAGTTGGGGAGAGCTGAATAAATAATGATACAGCCATATGCTGAAGGACTTGCTGCCTTTAAAAGATGTTTATTAACATGTAAAGTTTTGTCTCTAAGGGCACAATACAAATTGTATATACATCAAGGGTAACACTTCATTAAAAAATGGCTATGGGCCAAAATGATGAAAGTACTACATTTCGTGTAGAGTGTTTTTCTACTTCTTTACATTTTCCTACACCTTCTAAATTTTTCTATAAAGTGAATTTATTATTAGAGGGGCAAGTAAGGGGGGGAAATGTTCATGGAATGAAGGGCTGTAAGTGGAGTCTTGTTAGTAAGATGAAGCAGGACCTCATCACCCTCATTTGAAAGTCTATTACGGAGTCCACTGGCCTGTTTTAGTAATGTGGCCCATGTCTACTCCCTTTTGGGCAGGTTTTTTCACACAGTAAGATGTTTTATTCTAAGCTTTATCTCTCCATTAGGTATTTATGGAATCATTTAGAAAGAGACAGATGACATTTCATTTGCTTAGACTGAGCACATTGTGCAAGCCTGTCAGACTCCCTTCAGGTACCAATCCTAACACAAAGCCGCTTTCTCCCAGTGGCAGGGTTTGCCAAGTTTCTTAACCTGCCACAAATCTTCTCAACCAGGAAATTTATTACAATGTCAAGAAAAGTAAGTCAGGCAGAGAGCTTGCACGTTCAAAGTAGTACAGATCCACCAATATGAGGCCTAAACCCTGGGTTAACCACCGCCCCCCACAAGATTCTATGAGAAACTATTAAGATGCCTTTTAGGACCCACATAGAAGTGTTCCTGGATAAACACACTCCAAGATTTCTTGGGCAGAGTGTGGATTTTATTTTTGACCAAGAAATTCCTGTGCTCTTATTCTGTGGAAAACAGATAAAACCAGCAGTAAAGATGGGGAAAGATGCAGGACCTTCAGTAGCATGCCACCCTGTGTTATCCCACCCTATATTCTCTAAAGCACACTTTTCTCCTATTTCATTTTTCTATTTTATTTTTACTCAGCCCAAACTTACTTTGCAGAGCCAGTTGCTTTCTTATCCTTTATTTTTAATTTCTCCAACCTCACATAAATGTGGAACTTTGCCAATGTAACAGAAGAAAAGAGATGTACCACCTTTAAGATCAACGCATCATCGAATTACCAAACTAGAAAGTTTGCTGAACTTAAATTGTCCTAGGAAATGTCTATAGATAAAAAAATCTTAGATCTGTATTAGGTCACATGGCGTAAATTCCACTGTTATTTAGAGGAAATTGTAATGCACTGGAGGTTATTGTAAAGGATTCTTATGTAGTAGCTGAAAGGATAAACATTGAAATGCTTTTATTGTACATCAAGTGGCATAGTAAAAGCACCAATTCACCAATAATCATCCCTGTGACTTTGAAAAGGCCATTTAGCTCCCTAGAGCAAGTTTAAGTGTAACACAGCCAGGCAGAGTGGTGCATGCCTAGAACCTGAGCTAAATGCTGAGGAGGGAGAATCAATAGTTCAAGTTCTACCTGACCGACTTAACGAGATTATGGCTCAAAAACAAAAACAAAGAAAGACTGGGGAAATGGCTTGGTGACATAGCATCCTGGGGTCAGTCCCTTGGTACTGCCAAAAAAGAAAAGAGTGGAAGCAATGCAGAAACTTTAGGGCCATAATGTAATGCAAAGTATGAACATGGCACTTACTAAAGACAACGTTTGAAGGGGGCTTACTAGTGCTCCAAGGATGGTTTTGTTCTTGACCCTGGACAGGGTCAGCGTTCCATCTTACCATCCCTAAATACTGAAGAACATATAAAGTACCATCCAAACCTACACAGGGCCGTGGTCTTGCCATTGGAAACCCTTGATTCCATAGCCTTATCTCTACAGAGTAGACAGAGATCTGCTGCTTCGCCTCCCATCACCCATTCTTCTAACTTCAAAATGGCCTCTTGGGTCCTTATAATTTTCCCTGTGTCTAATATTTGTAAGACTGACAAGGTACAATCGCACTAGCCACGCTAAATACTTCTGCTAAGTGCCATGAAACTGGCACTCAGCATAAGCCAACACAGGGTTGGATTCCCTCTTGTCTAATGCAGCTCGCTCATTCCTTAGTTGTGCCCTGAAAGACTGTTGGGCCTGCTGCCTGACCCTGAGATACCTGGGGCCACTGTCTCAATAACTCTCTTTTACCTTAAGATAGTCAATTGCTTTTGCTCAAAACTGAAGACCTTTAATAGCATATCAAAAGCTCTACACACTGTAATGCCCACTGTGTGTGATCAATGCAAGATCAATGGCAAACTGTATGCCTCAGTTCCCTCATCTGTACATGGGATAATAAGGGCACATATACAGCCCACAATCATGATGACTGGGGCAATGCACACAAAGTACTTAGCACGGCATTTGGTACACAGAAATAGTCAGAGCTACTATTGCTAGGGGCTCAGTTTTTTTTTATTCTTTAGTGAAAGGACACTTAGGCAATTACTCCCATTAGGTGAGCCCAATGTCCAAAATGGAAATAATTGTGGTCATATAATCCATTTTCCCACAGGTAGGAATAAGTTCTAACAATTACTGTACAGGTTGCCTACATTTGTTATATAATTGGACTCCATCCTGAGCTTACCAAGGAATCATTTGTCCAGGGGCATGATATTATTCCTCCCACTCCAAACTGTTAAGATTGAAGAATAACTGACTGTTTAATAAAAGAACACCTCAGTACTCAACACAGTGCACTTGGTCCTGACACTCCTAAAACTTAAGAGTTAAGGGGGTGGATGAGCCACATGATGAACTGACAGTCAAAGTTCTTTTGTAAGGACAGTTATAAAGTAATATTAACACATTATTTAAGATCCTTAACGACTACTGTGGTCTAGCTTAGGGAGCACTTTGGATTGAGATCACTACTATCTCTTCCTCATTTTCATACTTTCCTGCTAACCCCCTCCACAGTGATTATTTGTCTGATGCTTGCTTGAACATTATGCACAAGGCCTAATTACACAGTACAAAGTAATGAGGAAATCTTTTAAACAAAATAACCAGAAGAAAACTCCAAAGACTGTATACAATCTCCAAGTAAAACCTCCAGTTGTGCCTATTTCACCATTGCCAGAGCATGACAAACTGTAATGTGTGTCCTGGGCACTCCCAGCTGAGACAGAGGTGTCAGCTTCAAAATATCCACTATGAGGTGCAACTGGCAGGTTACGCCTTGGATGGGGGAAGGGAAGAAACTCAATAATCTACAGGGGCTTAGAGCAAGGGATCTAGCCATGGTCAAGAGATTGGTGAATCACATGGCCAGTAAACAAATAGGCCATATATCAAGAGCTATGGGGAGTCCAGTTTTTACATGTAGTGTAAAGAACTTACAAATATGTGAAGGACATTTGGAAAATATGGAGTGACCAGGATAAGCCCTGTGAAGGAAAAATGGAACCGAAGAGCAGTGTGAACTTGTGGTTTTAAATGTATACAGATGGACAAGGAAAGAAGCATAGCTGTATTTCCATATTTGACCACTGGGAAGATGCAGCAGTGATGATAGCATGGTAGCAAACACAGCCAAGAATTCAGGTCTTGGTTCTAAATACTGTTCTTCACTAAAGTGAACCAGGACTCTTTGGAAGAAATGTCTGATTCTACAACTAGGGTAGGGAAAATACAAAATGAATCTGGACTATTTTGGGCAGCCAGAAACCTAAGAACATGGGGATGTGTCAAAAGGGCCCTGGAGTCAGCCTGAAAGTCCAGCACACAAAGATCATCAGAATTAGTCAGGATAAGGTGTAGATATAAAACATGTTCTATACAGAAATACAGAATAAATGGGAAGTAGAATGCTAATTAAAAGTAGAAGCAAGGTAGAACTGGAAAATCACCATTTGGCAGTAAGTGATTCAGATGAAAAACATCAATTGATGCCAAAACTAGAGTATAAAAACTTGAAGAAAATCAGGATGTTGCCATGGTCTCAAAGTAGCTCCTGACAAAATGCCTAGTATTATATAAGTACCTGTAGCAATCATTCCACTGTGGACATACACATATCAAGTATATTTTAAGTTAGTATCAAAAAGGAAAGGAAAAAGTAGAAAAAATGTACTATTACCTTCACAGTGGAGAAATCCTGAAGAGATCATAACCAACTGTGACCACCACCAGTAATGGAAAAAACTGACTCTGTCCCTTCTGATACAATGCAGAGACACAGCATTACTTCTCCGGTATCCCTGCCCACAATTCATAAGCTGAACCAAATCATTAGGAATCCTCAGACAAACCCAACATGGGTTTTATTCTACAAAATAACTGGCCTGCACACTTTAAAAATGTCTTGGTCATTTAAAAAAAAGAGAAAAAAATCCAAGAAACTGCTTCAGACTGAGAAAAATTAAAGGAAAAATTATAACTAAATGCATACATCAGCCTGGATGGGATCCTAGCACAAAAAGCAGTTATGACATTTAAAAAATACATAATTGGCAACATTTGAATGGGGTTTGTGTATTAAATGGTAGAAATTTATCAGTGTTGATTTCCTGATTTTGATGGGTATATTGTGGTGATGCAAGAGTATCCATACTTTTATTTAAAAGATACACAGTGAAATGTTTAGGATTAATGTGACATAACTGCAACTTAGTATCCAACTGTTCAAGAAATTTTATATATGTTAAAGTAAATATGGCAAAATAGTAACAGGGAACTTAAGGGAAGAATATACAGGGTACTTCAAACTATTTTAACTCCTCTGTAACTAATTATTTCAAAATAAAAAGCTTTTAAGATTAGTACACGTGACTGCTTAACTATAAGGAATTTATTACATTGGTTTTTATATTCCTGGAAAAAAAAATCTCTATGGTTTGATTAACTTTGGTAAAAGTATCCAAAAGAATAGCTAGTTCTGCTTAATACTTAAAATGTTCCAGGAGTGGTGCTGCACACCTGTAATCCCAGTATTTGAAATGCTGAGGTAGGAGGATCACTGAGAGTTCAAGGCCAGCCTGTGCTACAAAGAGAGTTCAAGGGCAGCCTGAACTACATAGTGAGATCCTATATCAAAAAAAAGAAAAAAAGATGATTGTAAAATGCATGTACTGCAAATGTACTAATAAAATTTTAAAAATATATAATGCACAATGTTCTGGGGCCTTATAAACATCCTTTTTCCAAGTTTATCTCCTTGAAAGAAAAAATCACATATATTAAGTCACTGAGAATTAAAATTCTGTACATTTCAAATTTTTTACATAATTGAAAATTATTTACACAGTCTCATGCATTTGTGACAGTTGACTGTATTTGAGTGATCTGGGAGCTGCCCAAGCTTCTGGTGGAACACATTTCTGGGTGTGACCTTGGGTAGCATCTGTAGCCCTCGCCCATGCTCTCTGGTACTGTTCCCCTATTGCCATAAACTAAGCAGCTTTGCTCCACTATACCCTCTGCCATAATGTTGCTGCCTTACAACCAGTCAACCACGGACCGAATCCCCTGAAACTGTAAGCTAAATTAAACCTCTTCCTTTAAATTATGGGTGTCAGACACTGTGTTCCAACATGGGAAAGCTAACACAGCATTTATGTTCTTTGATACACAAATATGAAAGGTCAGCTATACCATGGCCTATGGATAAAGCTGGCAATTATAGTACTGTGTACTTTTATGATTTTTGGTATATACACCACTACTTTTGAATTTGATATTAAAAGGTTTTTTAACATAAAAATTGCCTATGATAGCAAATGTCTGTCCTTAGGAGGAGTTTTAAATTTTTTCATCATTCACAGTACAGTGGTAATGACATGTTGAGCAAAGACCACACGTACTCTGAAACAATTTACATTTCTAATAAGCTTAGGAAATGAATTTGAAGAAAAAATTCTAAAAATCTAAGACAAGGACAGCAGTATTCTTGGAATAAAGCTTCTTAGCGTGATTTGTTTGAAAGCTTCCACTGGTATTGAATGTACAAATAGTATATTTTTAAAAAGAATCTAACTGTATCAAGTAAAAAGGAAATACTATGAACTGGCTACTAAACATTAATACTAACTTCAGGAAGTGGGTAAGTGCTTAGGAACCTTGCGCATATTCTCTGCTTGAGATTGCTGCTCAGCATTAACAGCCTCAGTAGGGGGCTGGGGGGTATGCCTCAGAGGGGATGGTGCTTGCCGAAAATGCAGGAGCCCCTTTGTTCATTCCCGGCATGGGGGAGGGGTGGATCCATGGAACCCATTAACAATTTCACATAAAAAGCAGATGCTTTGGTTCTTTTCAAATATAATGAAGAGAGATTTAAAACTCCAGCCTTTTATTAGGCCCTTCGGAATCATTTTGACTTCCAGAATTAAAATGAGAAGAGCCTGAATAATTAATAAAAAGTATCAAAAAATGAAGCCATATGTCGGGAGGGTGGAAATGAAGACACGGAGAGATGGTAAAGTGATAGTAGGTACCTTCACTTTCAGCAGTCTTGATCTTTAAATTTATTTTAGTAATTTTAGGTATTTTCCTATAAACACAACTGAAATGGTTAAAGTGACAGAAAAATTTAAAAGGAGGGGAAAAAAAAACCCAAATCTTTCCTTGGACCCAGTGCAGGTAGGCAGACCTACGTGTTCCTGTCTTAGTTCCCATTGCTATCTTCACATATTCATTCTAAACCACCCTAACTTACATGACAACTAGTTCATTCACATTTTAAAGCACAACCTTGTGATAAAACTGTAGAAGCTTATGACCAAAAAAAAGTGCAGGGCATAGTTACCTTCTTACCTTTACTGGCCATGATATAGAATAGTAATCAATCTTTCCCAGCATGCTATTGTCCTGAGTAACAGCCTCTATTCTTAAGTCAGAAGAAATTAATATAAACCAGGAACTGAAGCAACACAATAGCAGAGAAGAGACTGGATGGGTGGAAGCTTCCAACCCAACTCTGCCTATCACCCACTGGGTGGATGTCAGGCCACTGCCCCCCACTGCATAGGCTCACCCATTCAGCACGAAGGCCACTAGGGGGATCTATGTGAGCTCTTCAGTCACTTTCAGCCATCACATTTTCTAAAATTTTTTAAGCTGTAACAACTGCTTTTTCCCTTCTATCAGAAGTAAGCTCTTTTTGTAGAAACTGATCAGCTGTTTCTAACACACAGAAATCCAGGGACCCAACACAGATGAAATAATATTGAAAGAACGAAGCTGAGATACTCATACTGCCCAATTTCAGAACTTCCTACAAAGTAATTGAGATGCTATGGTACTGGCATAAAGACAGATATACAGACATCAATGAAACAACTAATTTGCACCACGAGCGGCAAAATAACTCAGTGGGGAAATATCTCTCATACCATCAATAAAAATTAACTCAAAGCTGGGCATAATGGTACATGCCTGCACTCCCAGCTACTTAGGAGGCTGAGGCAAAAGGATCCAAGTTCAAGGCTTGCCTGGGATAAAATATCTACTCACATATATATGCAAATATATATATATATATATACACGCATATACATACACATGGATACACACACATATAATTTACATGTATAAAGTATTTACATGCAAATGTTAAATATTACATATGTAATTATTCTATATATGTAAATTATATATATATTTAGTATCTAGAATGTCTAAAGAAATTTTATAACTCAATTATTAAAAAACTAATTTAAAAATGGAAAAAAGGATTTGAATAGCTATTATCCCAAAGAAGACAGCTAGTAAGCATATGAAAAAAATACTTGCCATTATTCATTAGAGAAAAGTCAGATTGAAAGCTCAAAAAGATACCTCTTCACATGCACTAGGATTGCTAAAAAAAAAAGGAAAATAAATGTTAAAAAGAATGTGGAGAAAATGGAACTCTCATATATATACTGGTGGGAATGTGAAATAGTACAATCACTTTGGAAAACAGTCTGCCAGCTCCTTAACTGATTCAGAATTACAATTAAATTCTTAGATATATACCCAAGAAAACTGAAAATATATATTCAAAAAGGAGAAAAAGAAGAAAAAGAGAAAAGCCTCATGCATGACTGGTCAAGGCAACATTCTTTGTAATAGCTCCAAACTGGAAAGAACACGAATATCCACCCACTGATGAAAAAACAAAATGTGGTATAATATATCCATACAATGGCATGTAGTTCCACCATAAAAAAGGATGCTCATCCATGTTACTATACTGATGAACCTTAAAAACAGCATTATGGTAAGTGAAAGAAGTCAGACATACAAGGCCAAATCCACAGACAGAGAATTTAATGATTGACAGGGGACAGGGAGAAGGGAATAACTACTAATGAGTACGGGGCATCTTTCCAGAACGGTGAAAATGTTCTGGAATTAGACAGTAGAACAATGATTCCACAACTCTGTAAACACACCGAATGAACTAGATAGCTGAAAACAGTGAGTATTTTATGGCATGTTAACTAAACCCCAACTTTTACAAAGGTGAATGGCCTTCCTTAGAAACTGATTTCCTCATTTCTTTTTCTGGTCACCACTGGTTCTTGAAAATATACAAATAATTGCAACAATGTCTGACATGTATAAACCCACTGTAACAAACATTACAATTTCTTTTCAACAAAATTATTTGCAGGTATCAGTTGATAGTCCACATGTATTTTTTCTTGCTTTGAAACAATAAAGATCTGAAAGTTTCTCTGAGTTTGTTTTACCTCACAGTTGCTAGTAAAACTGATAGTTTTAATAACATGCTAAAACAAGTCTTCATTCTAGAAATTTTAGTAACATTGTCATCTCTTTAGAAACAAAAGTACTGACCTTCCAATGACCCTTAACATGGCAATATTTAAGTGGTTGGGGGTGGGTTATTTATGTATTTGTTTGTTTGTCATGTTATGTTGCCCAGATTATCTCTGAACTTGATTTTCCTGACTCAGTCTCCCATGCCTTGAATTACAGGCATATGCTACCACATCCAGCTCTGTA
The DNA here is from genome assembly GCA_004027595.1 of Dinomys branickii. NCBI lineage: Eukaryota > Metazoa > Chordata > Mammalia > Rodentia > Dinomyidae > Dinomys > Dinomys branickii. The sequence continues at coordinate 94,928 of PVLD010004848.1, read as the reverse complement.
CTGTAAAGTTTGATTATTGTTCATATGCCAACAGAGAGGGAAGACAAGGTTAAGTTTTTCAACATTGGTATTGTGATATAATATGTGAAACCAGGTTTGCAAGATACTTTAAACCATGAAACAAATATACTTTCTTTCTCCTGGGATATAAATAGAATTATCCAGCAGAAGAAGTTTGAGAGAAAAATTTTCGAGGTGCTAAAAAGAAAATATACCTTTTCTATTCATCTGCTGAAACACTGGTTTGTGTATGTGGTTTTCAGGATCAGGAGGCTATAAACTTTGTATAAGTATTGTAATCCACAGTAGAAGTTTTGTAAGCATTTGAAACAGAATGAAGTATTAATTCTATTCTGATGTCACTGGGTTGAAATGTACACAGTTCCACAAAAGTTAACAAAGACTGATTCTATTAAAGATGCTAAGTGTAAAGAGATTAAGCATCAAGGTATGCCATGATTAAGTGACCTTCTTAAAAAAATAATAATAATAATCAACAAATTAAAACGGGGCACCATCATTTTCACTGCCTAAATCCAGTGAAAATTGCATACAAACCGTTTATACTCTGTTGGGACAGCAAAGATGACCTTATTGGTTTAGTTTCTGTTTTGGTTTTTAGCAGTACTGGGGATTGAACACAGGGCCCCACACAGGCCAGGCAAACACTACCAGTGAGCTACATTCCCGATCCTTTTTATTTTGAGAATGTCTTGCTTAGTTACCCAAGCAGGTCTCACACGTGTGACCTTCTTGCCTCAGCTTCCTGAGTAGCTGAGATCACAGCATGTGCTACTGTGCCCAGCTGACTTCAGTATTATTTCTGTAGTAATGTATATAAAATTCAACCACTGCTGCACTCACCTTAGAAGAGAACAAGCCTAAGAGAGGAAAATGTTTACTTATTTTAATTAAATTACACTGTTACTTTATAAAAAAAAAGTGAAGTTCAACATTTTCTTTAAAAATACAACACTCAATAGTGTCAAGTACAACAACCCGCTGATAGTTGTATCTAATGTGTACACAAAACCCTTGAGACTAACACATCAAGCAGTTCTTCTGGATGACATATACTCATGGTACAGTGACTAAAATCGAACAACAAAAAAATCTTAAGAACAAGAAGTGGGAGAAATAAAAAATGATTTCTAGACAAAAATACGTACTACCTCACACTGGCATGAATCACTGGGAACTATAGGCTTGGAACAGATACATATCATGTGAAAATATACACTAGAATTCAAAATAATCATAGCACATACACTTTTTAAAAATACCTAATCTTCAAAAAACTATCACATCAGTTTAGTTTTATTGTAGCACATCTTTGTCAAATAATTCTCATTTCATTCCAGAAAATACAAGAAGCTGTTTGCAAGAGGACATGCAAACATGTTCTCTAAGGCCATGAACTGGTTTGCTAAGTTGCATTGTATTATTCAAGTAAAAAGCCCTTCTGAGGTGAAGGTGTGTAAAGGAAACAGACCATCTTTAATACCCCGCCTGTACACTTGTTAGGTCCTCTATCACTCTGAGAGCCAAAAGGCAGGCGCACATTCTGAGCCCTAGCAAAATGAGTTCTACTCACATTTTTTACTTTCCTTCTTTCTTTTCTGATGCTGAGCATTAAAGGCTAGGGCCTTATGCATGCTAGGCAAGCACTCTACCACTGAGCTATATTCCCAGCCTTCTATTTACATTTTTAAAAATTTAATACATATTCAGTTTCTCTGGTAGGTCCTTTTTATATGTTATAAAAGAAAGGAGCAAAAGCTTAGAATAAGATAAGAACCCCTTTTTTCTTAGAAAGGTCAAGCAGATACTTCTTAACATCATGTCCTTTACACGATGGCATACTGTTCATACAAAAGGTCTCTTATCCTATAAAAGTCTTGACAAAGACAGCCTTCTAATCCAATGCGTCCAGTTTCCGTCTAGAAACCAAGTTGAAGAAAGAGTTGTTTAGTACATTTGCTATTCATTAATATGCAGACATAATAAGCAAAATACAATAGATTATAACTAGTGATATATTTATCAAATATAAATATTCAAGTAAGAAATTTTATATAGATACATAAATGTCAGAGGATTCAAGCAATAAAAATTTACATAAAATTATGTATTATTTCTTGAGAGTCACACATAATCCTTCAAAGTCATCATTATAAATTAGTGGTTTTCAATTTTGTGAAATTACCAATCAAGAAAGAATTCAACCTGACAAAATATCTGAAGGATGTGTTCAATGTAGTCCTTATTAAAAAAGAACTTACTCTACGGACTGCTACTTGATTATTGCAGACAAGTACACCTCCTACAAATTCAGCTTGAATCCCCTCCCGTAAAAGGACTTGTTTGAAGTCTGATAGTCTTGGTTCATTCATAAAAACTGACTGATGTCCAGGCACCTTGGGTAAAGTCAAAGGGGAAAGCATAGCTTTAAATAAAACATCATACACAAAGTGGTACTGACTGAATAAACTGAAGCACCGCATGATTGCTGAGATATTTTTTTACTCCGAGTCCTTTGACAGATCTTTTCAAGACTGTAAATGACGTTCCACGTTTGTTATTCTGGATTTTACCTCATTAGTTAACATTACAAAGCCCTTCACAATTTTCTGATATTTCATAATTTTATTAGTCATGCCTCCTAATAGCAGAGATGTGTGGTAACACGCTCTTGACTCACTCACTTGCTAGAGGGTCAACTAGAGTGCCAAAGGGCAGGACTAAACCACAAATTCATTTTCCAAACCCTAGTCCTTTGCTTAGTTCACAGGATAATTCTTCCCTAATCCCATTTCCACTTCCCCTCTTCCCTCACAGTGAATGCAATGGGTGCCATGGGTTTAGAATCAGAAAGGCAAAGTGGTCCTTGCCTAATGCTGTAACTCTGAAATTGGTCTGAAGAGTGCTAGTTTTCCCATAGAAAGAAAAGAAGATTCTCCCTAATTCCTCCTGCCAATCTCAAGAGTAGTACTAGAAGGGAATCCAATGAGAGTCTCAGATTCATAGCTGCGCTAACTACACTTACTGCATAGGGCTCTTACAGTTCTAACACTGCTCTAAATTTCATTACCTGAAATTTTGCTAATTAGTAGTTCCCTCTAGAGAAAATGTAAATAAATACCAGGCTAGAATTATGGCTATATTTAATCAAAGATTCTAACTATCAAATCCAAAAGTGATTTAAACTTACTCGACAACATACAAAATGGAATGCAAGAGTATGACATTCTCAGAAAACTGTTAAATCTGACTGGAAGCAGGCAGATCATTCTCACAATCAAACTTAATATTTAAAAATCCATGCTGAAAGCTGGGTGTGGTGGCACACACCTGTAATTCCAGCACTTGAGAGGCTAAGACAAGAGGATCTCTGCAAGTTCAAGGCCACCCTAGGCTCCATAATGAGCTGAAGGCCAGCCTAACTACACAGCAAGAGACCCTGTCTTAAAAAAACCAAAAACCACACCAAACCAAACCAAACCAAATTCTTGCTGAAAAAACAAATCATGAACCCATTCTATATGTTCAAAGATTTGGCAAAGGTTTCCTTTAAATTGTTATTTTCTAGCCACAGAGATTGGATATACACACAAAAACACAGATACACGTCTTGAATAATCTTTTTTTTTTTTGAGCTGGAGTAGTTGACACAGGGTCTCACTCTGTAGTCCAGGCTAGTTTTAAACTAGCTGGCCTCAAACTCATGATCCTTCTGCCTCAGCCTCCTAGGTGCTGGGACTAGAGGCATGGGCACCATGCCCAGCTTGAGTAATCTTTTTAAGAATTCCAAAATCAGCCTACATAAAACATATTTTAAATGGTTACAAACATAAAAGGAAAGCCAGGAGGAAGAGGAGGGGGAGACTGACGAGAACGCTTTCTCACCTCGTGAGGCGGCAGGGGCTCCAGAGTAGGGATGATCTCACTTTCCTCACCCGCTTCTTTCTCGTCATCTCCAAACAGACTTTTCATGGCCTTTTGCTGTGCTATGACGGTGGAATCCGAAGGAGCATCCACTTGCATTTCTGAGTCTTCTCCATCATCCTTGAGCTCCCCTTCTTCTAAAATTACTCCCGTGTCCACTTTGGAAACTCTCATGTCTAAGACACCATCTATCCACGCTAATTCCGCATCTTTTGCCTTACAAAACTGAAGGGAGCTGACAAGTGAGTCTTTTAATCTCACCTGGATGTGCAAAAGGGAGGGGGAGAGAGGAAAACTCACAGAGTATAAATTAACAAATTATATGGCCTCTCGCTGTCACTTCGTAACTCTGGTGCTAGGATTCAAATCTGAAAATCTTCTACTCATCTGATCCTTGCAACAGCCTAGATCAGGGTCCTGGTCTGCTTCCCAAAGCAGAGGCTCTCAACCTTGGCTGCACACTGGAATCACATGGCACTGTTCTTTGCCAAAATGAATACCAGGGTGGTGCCTACAGCTGCTCTACTACTAGCGAGAATAGCAGAGTGCCTGCTGAGGCGCACATGAGGCCAGGCCGGCCTTGCAGCGACTGCGGCCAAGGTACTGGCGGGCTCCAGAACTCGAGTACTCCATGATGTTTCACACCCCATCTTAGAATGTTGCTTCCTCTTGCTCTACCCAGAACAAATTTTTTTGCCTGCTAAAGTTCTAACCCTTTTTCTCCCCCAGACATCACTCCTACCTTCAACTGTCACTATCTCCCACAACCAGGTAGGAGTTCATCTCTCCTCCACTAGTCCTGTTTTCTGTACCTGCCGCCTACTTGTTCTAATTAGGAGAAGAACCTTCATATCTGTGAATTTCTTTTCTAAACTTTGAATTCTTGAACACTCGCTATTCCCTTCTACAAATACTCTTCCCTCTGCCTGGAACCTTCTTTGTCCTTTTCTTTCCTACTCTAGCTCTCTTCACAATTCATCTAAATATCCATCAGGACTCCGCCTAGTTATTATTTCTTCTAGGAATCCTTTTCTAAACCTCCAAGTTTGGCTCAGGGTTCAGTCTTTATACTTTTATGGCATCCTACACTTCCTCTATCAGAGGTAATAGCCAGGCTTGGTGGTGCACATCTGTAATCCCAGCACTCGGGAGGCTGAGGCAGGAGGATGGTCATGAGTTTAAGGCCAGCCAGAGCTACATAGTGTGTTCAAGGCCAGCCTGAACCACATAGTAAGACCCTGTCCCCAAAAACACAAACCAAACTAAATGAAATGAAACAACAATAAAAAAAAGTATAATCAGAAAGGAAATGCTGCTCTTTGCTGATTACAAACCCCATGGACTCTCAGGTCTGCCAACGCAGGGACCTGTGTCCATCTCACTCACTCCCGCATTCCTAATCTGCAACACAAAGTGCTTAATTCCTTACGGCTCAGGTGGCAGCAGACTTACCTGGTAGATGTGTGTTTCACTGGTGGCATCAACTGTTTCGTGCAGCTTTGGCATATACACTTTGATATCTTTCCCACCAAACGCACGGCAGCACTCTGCCAGATCCTGACTGGCCTCTGGTGGGCCGTGGACAATTATCAGTTGGCGTGGCTTCATCTGATTAATGATTTTTTTAATGGAATCTCCATCAGACCGTCCTTCATAGTCTATGTAAGTAACCCTGGCTCTGCAATTAGACACAATTATTTAAGCTTACTTTTCTGATAATTCCAAAGCTAAGCTTTTTAAAAAAATGGCTTTTAATCATGGTGCTGGAAAAACTGCCTTTCCACATGCCAAAGACTAAAATCAGACCCATATCTATCACCATGTACTAAACTGAAGTCAAAATGGATCAAAGATCTAAATATTAAGACAGAAACACTAAATCTACTGGAAGAGAAAGTAGGTAGAAACCTTGAGGACACAGGGGTAGACACAGGGGTGGACAGAGAGTTCATGAACAAAAACCAAGCTGCACAGGAAACACTTCAAAGAATCAACAGCTGGGATCTCCTCTTATTGAAAATTTTTGCACATCAAAAGAAATCACTAAAAAAATAAATCACTAACAGGATAAAAGGAAAACCCATGAATTGGGAAAAAATTTTAGCCAACTGTCCCTCAGAGAAAGGACTTCTATCTAGCACATACAAAGAATTTTTAAAAATCAGGCCCCCAAAATTTAAAGACCCAATCCAAAAATGGGTATCTGAGATGAATACACACTTCTCCGATGAAGAAATACAAATGGCAAATAAATACATGAAAAAATGTTCAACATCATTGTCATTCAGGAGATGTAAATTAAAACAACACAGATTCCATTTCACTCCAGAAGGAATGGCTGTCATCAAGAAATCAACCAATAACAAATGCTGGAGGGGTTGTGGGGAAAATGGAACCCTTCTTCATGGCTGGTGGGAGTGTAGACTAGTGAAACCACTGTGGAAATCAGTGTGGAGATTCCTCACAAAACTAGGATTAGAGGTCCCACTTAGCCCAGCTATTCCCCTTCTGGGTATTTTTCCAGAAAAACTAAAAACATTGTACCACAGTGATATATGTGTACCCATGTTTATAGCAGCACAATTTGTCATAAATCTTGGAAACAATCCAAATGCCCATGAACTGAGGAATGGATTAAAAAGATACGGTATTTTTATAGAGCATTACCTAGCTATAAAGAGAGATAAACTCGAGGCCTTTATAGATACATGAATGCAACTAGAGACCATACTCACAAGTGAAATCAATCAGACCCACATGTGTAAATATCGCTACTGTCTCCCTAGTATAAGAACCTGTAAGAGTAAATAAAACTTGAAAGGTTCAACAGATACTGTGAAAGGGAAAGAAACTGCTCAAAGGGAAGGAACGACTGGGATGAAGGAAAGGAGAAAAGAAAGAAAGAAGGAAGGGAAAAAAATATATGTATATAAAAGGACAGCTGGGATAATTGTACCGCTGATGCCTACTGGTTTACTGAAAGGAATTATTAATGCTTAATTTTTTTTTGGATCAATTTTGCATGCTTCTATCCAGTAATCTGAACAACTAAAGACAACAATATGTAATATAACAACCATTGTTCAATTCCTACCATCTTGTTTAGCGAAGCTCTGTATTATTTCTTTTGTAATTTTTTTTGTTTTTTGTTTTTGGTATCAGGAATCAGAACTCAGGACCCTGTGCTTGCCAGGCAGGTGCTTGTGCCACTGAGCTATATCCCCAGCTGCTCTATATTACTTTGAATGTGTTTTAAAATTATTTTATTTTTTATTCTTTGTTCGATCAATCTTGCATTCTTACATCTGGTAATCTGAGCAACTTCCTTGAAGGTAACAATATGTAATATAACAACCACTGTTAACTTCCTATCATTTTGTGTTGAAATTCTGTAATGTTTTTATTGTTTTAATGTTGTTTTGTTTTTGTCTTTGCTATTATTTTTTTCTCTTTAAGATTAAAAAAATGGTCTTTATCATCAGGAAAGAAATGTATACAATATATAAAATAAGGACTTCAGAAAAACGTGTTACACTTTCAACATGAATTAATTATACCTTAGCTATACTTGAGAATATATAAAATGTATCATCGATAAAATAAACCAATTTGCTCTCTGATGACTCAAAAAATTTCAAAATTATACTAAGTAGAAATGGGGAGGAGGGAAGGTTTCTAAGCAGAAAGGGAAAAAAAGGGTAGTTATTAAGAAGTTATGAAGATACTAAAACTTCAATTAAATTTTCTAGATAGTAGGGTATTAGTGAAACAAGCAGTTAGTCAGAAAAAAATTAAAATTTGCAAGCTGCACTATTCTCTTTTACCTGCTACAAGACTTACTCAGAAGGCCAGAAAAATTTAATGTCCATCTCCCTGCTCTCTCACTACTATCTCAATTACATGGATATTCAAATATCATTAATGAAAAGAAAAGATCACCATACTTCACATACCCTTTCATGGAAAAAGAGATTAATTTTAAAAGTATAAACCTCTCAGAGGATATTGAGAAATTTCACTTTGAAATAATGTAAAATTTTATATTATAACCTATTTTCCAAATGCAACAAAAGCAAAAGCACTTACTTTATTTCAATAGATTCTGTTGTAGAAATACATTTAGTTGGAACATCAGATAAGTCCTGATCCATGGGCTCATCTCCATTTGTTAAACCAGATTCTAATTTACTTTTTTCTTCTTCAGTAGCTTGAAGTTCTGGCACTAAGAAATCCTCTGGTCTAAATAAGAAGTCTCTAATTAGAAGTAGTAAGAAGCAAGCTAACATTATGTAAGATGTATAGCTAGTTGGTGGCACACATTTCTAGACTGCTCACAAATTTCAAGACTGAAATACACATTAGATCCCAAGCCAATAAATGCAATAGTATCAATTGTCAGATGACTATGTATCTCATGTTTCTCATGCCCACTAAAGAGTGCTCTTGCCTGGCAAGCACAAGGTCCTGAGTTTGACCCCCAATACCGCAAAAAAAAAAAAAGAGTGCTCTTCATGCATACTGTGTAGACTAATAAAACTCCCCTTGTGAAAGGCGAGTAACAGGTCATTAGAAAAACTTGGTGGCTATAAGAAGTACTTTGTAATTTGGTACTACACTCTTTTCAAATAATTATTTTTGTCAGTTTCTGTGGTTTCCTTTGCCAGGAACAATACACCTAAGAACTCTCAGATGTCCTTTATGCCTGTTATTTCTTTTTGTCCAAAGAAAGCAGATGATTCTCCACTTGCACATTTTTGAGAACACCGATAAAAAATTCTTAGTTTCTTCATAAGCCTTCATCTGTATTTCCATGTACTACTAACACATCTTTCCATTTTTACTTCCACTATCAGAGCTCTAACTAAAAGTAAAATCAAAAATCTGTTTTAAAAATTCTGTCTCTAACCTCTTATAATTGTCTCCGCCTCACTCCCAAATCTACTCTACTCCTCTGAGAATCCAGGCATCTATTCTCCAACACCCACATTACTACAGTAGATTTTTACCTTCTGCAGTCCAGTATCTCTAACTATAGTTTACAGAACAACAACCAGCAGTAGCAACCACTTCAGGGCCATTTATTACAGGTCAGGTTCTATACTAAGTGCCTTCAGAACACAACCTTCAGGGCTGGGGGTACAGTTCATGGTAGAGCACCTGCCTAGCACGCATAAGGTCCTGGGCTGGAAACCCTGGTACAACCACCACCACCACCACCCCAAAAAAGAAAAAAAAGACCTGATGTAATTCTTATCCCTATTTTCAGATAAAGAAACTAAAGCTAAACAGAACTGTCCATGTGTTAAACAGACTGGCCAATGGTCAAGTGGCACTACAAGCAAATTCATCAGTGACAAGTTGTTTTCTTTTCTGTTGTTCAGAGGGCCAGGGAAATGAGGGAATTTATCTCATTAATCCCAAGAATGACCTAAATATACTACATACTAAAGACAGTATTATGGAAGTGACAAAGAAAGTACATGAAAAACAGAGAAGCAAAGCCAAGCACTAGTGTTGTTTAAGTTGTTATGTTAAGTAGACAATGAAATTTTCTAGAAACCCAGGAATAACCTAAGTTCACTTAAGTGCTCAAATAGCAGAATGGAGCTACAAAGAAAAGTATAAGAAATATGGGGAAACTAAGCCAGATACAGTGGCACGTGTGTGTAATACCAGCTACTTGAGAGGCTGAGGCAGGAAAATCATTTGAGTCCAGAGTTCCTGAGCAGCCTGGGCAACACAAGACCCCACTTCAAAACAAACCATAAACTAAAACTAATAAACAAGCGGAGAAAAAACAATAGAAAAGGAAACCATATCAGGAAAGATATCACATATTGTGCTGAGGCATCTGACATTTACCAGGGAAGTGATGGGCACCCTGAAATGTGTTTTCAAATTCTCAATTTAGCAGATGGGATTTCAGTTGTTTTCTGATAATGGGTATAGATTTTACAGATATTCTGCAAATCTATAAAATCTATAAATAACCAGATATTCTGGTTCAACTAATGATACCTCATATTCTTATAACTAAAACATGTATAATGTTTGGATAATAACCCTTTTCCTAAACTAAACACAATCATCACTAAAATTTCCTTTTATCCTATGCCTTTCTCCAAGACAAGTCTCTTATCTTTCTTCTTACATGGGGAAAAGTCTTGTTTATCTTTTTAAACCACTCATACAACTAAGTATTAATTTCCCTTAATATCAATGTTCTTCAACATTCTACTTTTATTTCAAACTACAAGTCTTCTACATCTTTCAAGCCAAGGTATTCAGAATCTAACAAAGTACATGCTGATCAGAAAGACCAAATTTACTGAGCTGAAATAAGACAACTGATGCTTACAACCTGTAAGAAAGAAAAGTCTGTTTTGCTCACATACTTGATAATCTCTCCATACTCATCCCATTTAATTCTTTCTTCTGGGGCAGGAAACATAGGATAAGACTTTTTTGCCTGTTTGAAGAAACTTCCTTTACGACTACCTTCACCTTTCATCATCAGGTCATGCTTTGTCTTATGAGCCGATGGCTGGTCAATATCTTCCTCAACATCACTCTCATCACTGGAGTCTATGTCTGCCCTGGAAGGATTGTGGAATAAATCCAGGTCATAAGGTCCCACAGAGATTTTCAATTAATATTTATAAAATTATTACTGAACATGCAATGTTACTAGCTGAACTCAATGTTCCTAAATATTAATTTGACCGATAACAATATTCAATATTCGATCAATATTTTATAAAACATAGCATTAACTACCAATTGATAAGTGCAGATTAATATCAGCACTGAAAGGAATTAGTAGTTTAGCCATTTAAAAAATGTAACAAAAGCAATGAAGTTCTAAGAAAATTTAAGTATTTCCAACTGAATATTTAAGTCTTAGAAATACGTTCTTTTGAGCTGAGTGAGGCGGCACATGCTGAGTAAAGTGGCACCCTGGGAGGCTAAAATAGGAGGATCACAAGTCTGAGCCCAGGCTGGGCAAGTTATTGACTTGGTGAGATGCTGTCTCAAAAAGATTTTTAAAAAGGGCTGGGGATGGAACTCAGTATGAAGGCCCTGGGTTCAATCTGCAGTCCTTAAAAAAATTATTTTCAAATTACACATGTAAACTTAAAATCTATATGAAAGTAACTCACTCTTTTGACTGCTCAAGTTTCTTAGCAGCTTCTTTCTTTAGTTTCTCTTTTTCCAAGTATTCCTCAAGTTCTTTCCCTTCAAGCTTCACACGCTTCCTCAACTGAAGAAAAATAGTAGACAAAAGAAAACACCAATATTAGAGGATTAAGGTAGTGACATATCACATCATTAATTGATCATCTTTAAATTTCCCTCTAAAATTAATCAAATTTCTACTACCTGCAATTATAGATTTTACTGAGATTAGAGCTCTTACATGTCCAGGATGGGTTTAAATAAAATTGGTTAAAAGTATCAGTCAATTGGAAGAAAATACAGACAAGTATTTTTATAATTGGGAATAGATGAGGCCACATAAAACCCACATAAAACATAAAATTCAGTAGCCAAACCCTTAATGGAAAAGATGAATAAATATGGCAACATTAAAAAAATAAATATCTGACACTTGAAAATCTCATAAAATTATAACAATATCAAAAAAGACAAAGTAAATAAAGAATTTACAAAATAAGATGGATAAGTAGTAGTCACAGAAAGATATATAATTAGTCCTTGAAAAAATGCAAAATACAAAAAAAACATTTTTAATCGACAAAACTGGCAATACTAATTACAACGAAAAAAGGGAAACTTCACCTACTATGCAAAATTTAGTATAGCTACATTAAAGATAATTTGCTAATATCTAAAAATGAAAATGTCATTTGACAGCTTTGTATTTCTAGGTATTCATTCTACTGGAACAATTACACAAATGTGGAAAAAAAAGTACACCATAATAATGTTTGTAATAGTAACAAACTTTTGAATCTATCAATATGAAATTATTAAATCAGTAATTCTTACACTTTTATCTGCAGACTACCTTGGACACTTAAAAATTAGAGAATCCCAGAGCTTTTTTGTAGTTACACTTATCAATATTTACCATAACAAAAGTTACAATAGAAATTTTAAAAATGCTTAATAAAGTATAAAACCACTAGAGTAATAAAACCACTAGATAGTAACATATTTTCACAAAAATAATTGTATTTTCCAAGGGAAAAAAAAGTGAGAAGTATGGCACTATTTTACATTTTTCTACAACTCTCTTCTCTGGCTCAGTAGAAAACAGCTGGATTCTGCATGAATTCTGCATCTGCATATAATCTCTTACAATATGATTTTCTGGTTAAAGTATATGACGAAAATGCAGCCCATCTAGATATGATATTCTAAGGGGAAGTAGCTTTTTCACAGATATAATCTCGTTAGTACTTAAAACTCTTTTAAAAAGCAGTAATTTCTATGCGTTGTATGTGTGTGTGCCTACACAGTTCTAGGGACTGAACTCAGGGCCTTCCCACAAAACTATGTTCCCAATTCCTTTTTTATTTTAAGACAAGTTTTCACTAAATTGCTAACTTGCACAGGGTAAGCTTGAACTTCCCACAGTGCTGAGATTACAGGCTTATGATACTATGTCCGGCTAAAAAGTGGTAATTTCTTAAAGGTTAGTTATACTGTGGACTGAAGTCATACAATAATAAATTTTTTGTGTTCTGTCAAATTAAGATTTATTGATATGCATTTTGCGTTTTGAATGGATCTTTTATTTATGCAGTATCTTATAATAGCATGTAATAGTTACTCAGAAATATTCATTCACCAAATTATACATATCTCACAAATGATAAGATTTTTTAAAATTACATTCACAAATATTATTAATCTCATCAGAAACTTTTTTAGCTATCCATGTCAGTTTCAGAAATTTCAATTTCCAAAATTCCTCAAATCATCAAAAATTTTAATTTTCATTTGAAAGTCAAAATTTTATCAGATTTAGGCAACAAATGTTAGTAACTTTCCTTTTAATAACAGGTTCAATTTATTAATTTTTAAGAAAGTATCATTTAAACATCTAAAAATGAGAAATCAATTATTTTAAGAAAAATCAGTATTTCAAAAACAAAGCAGCTGTGCCAGGTGTGGTGGCCCATGCTTGTAATTCCAGCGCTTAGGAGGCTGAGGCAGGAGGATCATTGCAAATTCAGGACCAGCCTGGGCTACAAAGTGAGCTCAAGGGCATCCTGAGCTGCATAACAAAACCCTGTGTCCAAAATAACCAAATACATATATATATACATACATACGTACATACATAAATAGCAGCTAATTTAACTCAAAATTCAATCACACAAGTCTTTTTCATTGGAAATAACCATGGTACTTTAAATAATACAAATGTTTTATGCACATTTCTCATCACTAAAATTATTTTTAAAATTACTAAACAGATGGAGTAATAGTGATGACTTTCACTAGCTTTCAAGGACATTCTTAAACTAAACTGGTATTTTTTAACTACAAGTGCATGGTGGTAAAAAGATGCAATGATTTCCAGCACAGCACACACAGAACCACTGCATTGATTTATACTAAGGTACCAGCACTTCTTGCGACATTGATTTTACCCATCAGCATGAAGACAGAACAGTGAACAGGCAAGTGATAGCTTAATTTTATTATGAAGAAGAGCTTTGGTTTTATAGACTCCCTAAAAATGTCTGAGGAATTCCTTAAGGTCCACTGGATTGAACAATCAGAGTACACGTATATAATGTGTTACTACAAAGTTACTAAAAAGAATTCATTTATTTATTCAAAAACATTTGTCCATAATATACCAGCTACTATGTAAGGAAGATCTTTATATACATTCACTCTTCAAGAAAGACTCAAGCAAAAAGAACAAGCTTTAGAATATGTGGTTAATATGGCCTTTAAACAAATACCATGGGCAAGTCGTGGTGGCACACAACCATAATCCCAGCCCTCAGAAGGCTGAGGCAGGAGGATTACCGCAAGTTCCAGGCCAGCCCAGCATACAAAGTGAGTTCAAGGCCAGCCTGAACTTCACAGTGAAACCCTGCCTCAAAAAACACCCCACAAAAGGTGTGGTAGCACATGCCTGTAATCCCAGCATTTGGGAGGCAGAGGCAAGAGGATTGCCACAAGACTACACAGTGAGACCCTGTCTCAAAAAAAAAAAAAAAAGAAAAAAGAAAAAAGGTATCTGTATATCAAGGGGGGAAAAAAGAGCACATATGCCTCAAAAATGCCAAGTCATGCCAATCTAATCCAACATATAATCCTGGATGGGAACCCAGACAAAAAAGGGAAAGGACAGAGCTGAGTGGGGCAGTGAAGGAAATGCTAGTACACTATCAACGCCTCTCTCCTAGCTTCACTGTGTGCAGCAGAGTTTTGTAGGGAGTGCTCTTGCTGATGGATCGGGTATACATAGAAAGGAGTTAAAAAATAAGTTATAAAAGCAGGGAATATATCTGAGGGCTTATGTGGCATGTGGGAAGCCCTGGGTTTAGTCCGCAGTACCACCCCAAAAAAGTAATAATCTGGAGTTAAGGATCTGTGCAGTGGTTAGCTTGGAGGGGACACAGAGGGTCAGGAAGGGGGTGTATGGGGAGCCAATAATATCCTATTTCTTGACTGGATGCAGGCTAGATGGGTGTGTTCACTGTGTAAATTCACATGCCACAAAGGGTATATATTTTCTGATACTTATTTTACTTCAGTAAACATTTTTAATTTTGTAAGTTTTTGGCCTTAGTAAGTATGTGGAAAGGCTGCTCGTCCCATAAGGAAGACTGAGAAAACAGAAGGTTGGGCTGGGCATAATGGTGCATGTATCCCAGCACTGTAATCCCAGCACTCGGGAGGCTGAGGCAGGAGGACTGTAGCAAGTTTAAGGCCAGCCTGGGCTACACAGTGAGTTTAAGGCCAGCCTGAAAGACACAATGAGATCCTATCTGGATAGACAAACAGACAGACAGACAGATAGATAGATACACAAAATTTTCTAAAAGGGTTTGTAGGGGACAGGGTAGAATAAAAATTGTTTAGGATATGACCGTGTAAAAGGAAAAAGACAATAGATGATAAGGAAAGTGGGGTTAACTGCAGAGAAATAGCTCTAAACAGGTGAGCAGGAAAATAGTCCTAAGCACTAAGCACATTTTGCAAAAAATAAAAATCTGACATTTCATGTTTTCCTTGCTTGATATACTTCTATGTATCACTATTTCTTTAAACTTCTAATATTCTTTTATTAATTCCTCAAACAGCATTATCAGTCTTAATTGAATTTCTAGTAACTAAAATTTCAAATTCAGTATTTCATATCTCATGAAAGTATTCCAAATACTTCTGAGTTTTTTAATTTGGTATTTCTAAACTATTAAATAACCCAAGACAGTGTTTTGCTCTGATGTGCTTGCTCTGAATCCTTGCCCAACAATTCTGTATTTATAGTGAATATGTATCACATTTTAGTTACTAATACCATGCCCTTTTTTGTACCGTGGGTTAAACCCAGGGTCTTTCATATGATAGACAATTGCTCCACTGCTAAGCTGTATCTCCAGCCCTTTTAATTTTTTCCAGTTTTAGTATATGCGCTACAGAAGGGAGCACAGTTTTTTGAGACAGGGTCTTGCTAAATTGCTAAGGTGCCTAGCCTAGGCTCTAACTCACAGTCCTCCTGGCTCAACCTCCTGAGTGCTAGGATTACAGGTATGTGTTACCATATCCAACCCATTTTTCTTTTCTTAACTACAATTTTATAGACAAAGAAACCGCTGAGCTTTTAACAAACTAAACATTGCTTTAAAGGTTGCCATGAAGCTAAAGTGAAAAGCAGTCATTCAAACACTGTCCAGCCTTGGTTTGAACTTTAGAGTCATAATATCAATTCTGGAAAAATTAGTAGATAGGTAGGTTATTAAGAAATACAACTTTTTTTAGCATCTTGGTCATTTAGTGAATTGTCTTGCTCCCATAAAGGAGATAAGGGAGGAGATAAAGATGCAGAAACAGGTTAATGTATTTTGTAACGGTCACCTAAAAGAATCCCTGTCTAATTCTACTTTCTCGATTGAACTTGTGATAAGTCATGTGCTATGGACAAGGTTGACAGTGAGTTGTAGGATGTCTGAGTGAGAGGACTTAAAACTGTATTACTGGACAATGAGAACTCCTGTAAAGGTTGAGTGCCTTTTGAAAGGTGAGGTCTTAAAAGTGAAGTGGAACTTACCCACAGGGTTGTGTTTAACTCAATGACATAAAGCACAGATTGGGCACAGATTGGGCAAATGGTTTAACTAGAGTCAAGGTTTTGCCAGGTGAGTAGAATAAACTGAAGGTTGACAGAGATAAAAGTGTTTATAAAACAATCAATCAAAAACTAATGACTGGGGGGGCTGGGAGTATAGCTCAGTGGCATAAGCGCTTGCCTGGCAAGTGCAAAGTCCTGAGTTCGATCCCCGGTACCAGAAAAAAGAAAACAAAAAAACACACAAAAAAAACTAATGACTGGGGCCAGGGATATAGCTCAGGAAACAGAAGCACCTGCCTGGCATGCACAAGGTCCTGAGTTAGATTCCTGGTACCAAAAAAGAAAAGAACTAATGACTAAGGTACAAGGATGATGAATAAAGGTGACGTTCGTGAACTGAAGTCCCAGTGGGACTGTAGCACCGCTAGTATGCAATAGGAAAAGTCAGCAGCAAGGTGAGAGTGGGGCTCTTGCCGTGAAGACCTGGATAGAGACAGCATGACAGTGGGAGTGGATGGCTAAGGTGCAGTGAAGGTAAAGTGCAGCAAGAACAAGGTGTCGAGGAACGGAGAAGACCAAGGAACTGGACAGGGCATACCGCCAGACGCTAAAGTCTGCAAGAAAAGTCCTGGGTATGAGTGGACAGGAAGGTTGTGAACCAGGGACTATAGTCACTCATAAATGACAGATCATGACCAAGAGATTAATAAATGTCAGAAAGAAGGAGCATATCATCAGACCTGATGACGTGAACTGCAAAGGGAAGAAGAGTGGCTGCAAAGCTGCAATACAGAACAAGGACAGCTACGAAGCCAACCCAAAGGAAAAGAAACATGGAGAAAAAGAAAGGTCTAATTGGGAGGACAAAGAAACACGACTGGGAAGCAGCCCGGTTTCAGTGAAGGAGAAGCCGCATAGGAACTTTCCGGAGATGAAGAGCACAGTGCACACGGTGCACTCCTTCTGGGTACGGTGCCACAGAGCACAGGGGAAGAGTTCCCGAACAAGAATCTCCAGTTACGAGATTCTCAAGTTTTTGCTTTAAATCCTCTCTACTGTTATTATGAAAAATATGGCAATTTTAAGTTTTATTTTTAAACACTAATTTTTAAATAGCATATTACCAAAACAGTTCTAAGATAAAGTTTGTATGCAAGTGCTTACCTCTATTTCTGTAATTTTTTCAGAAGGATTATCAATTAAGAAACGTGCTAAAGTCCCAGGAGTAGTTCTGTATGTTAGAATGATTGAGTTTTTAGGGTCCTGACACCACTGAATGAAGAGATCTCTTGAAAATCCACATTCCAGGTCAGGCTGGCTAGCAAGGACCACTTTGGGGCTGGGTACTCGAGCCAAGTCCGAAAGCCCGTGGCACAAAGAAAGATGGCGAAACTGAAATGGGTTATTCCTTTTGTCTTCAAAACATCTCATCAATTTGTCACTCATCCACTCTACCTAACAGAGGGGGAAAGGTAACAACGATTAGGAAATACTGTAACTTCAACGTATCCCACAACAGTCAAGGAATTCAAGTTCTATTTCAAGTCTTTTTTTCCCACTAGTTGCTAAAATCTGTACTCTTTTGACAAGTAGCAATTTTGTGACTCCATTTCCCTATTAAGGTCTCTCTCTCCATTTCTCAACCTAAAAGTCCCATTTTTTAGTCATTATAATTATTATTTGATTATAAGTCATCTTAAATCTCTTAGAGAAAGCAGTGTGTGTGTTCTAAATAAATATCTTACCCTAGATACTGCTATTTCAAGGGAAAGACTTTATACAAAAGAGAGAATAATGAATTCTAACAGTTATATCCTTTCAGGTAGGGTCTATTTTTGTCCTGTCTTATAGAATGGGATACCACGAATTAGAAGAGAAGCAACTTGCTCAATCTCTGAAACGGAGACAAAAAAGGAAACCATCTCATGGGTATACATAGATTAAATAACTATGTAAAGCATATGGGACAGTAAATAGTTAATGTTGGCTACTATTATCAACCTCTTCAGAAAAATAATACCCAAAAGACAACTAAGATACTAATCTCATAAGATCAGTCACTGGCAAACTCTGTTGTTACAAACAATGACAGGAAAACAAACCTGGGACTTAGAAAACTCCACCACATTATAACTGACGTTATTGAGGAGTGCCAGCGAGTAAACGCCCAGTCCTGCGTCTTTAGTTCTCCAGATCTGATCAAGAAGCTGAGCGAGTTCCAAAACTCTGCCTGCGGTATCCACTGCTATTAACACATTTCCGTCGCCTCGAAGGGTTTCCAGGACATTTGCTAAAAAACAAGAACGTAAAATTCCCATCAAACAAAACAATACTGTGCTACAAAGGAAATGTTGTCTCCTTGTTTTTATAATGCAGACTACAATTTGTAAGTAAGCAATCACGAGGTCTGGTACAAAATGAAAAATTTGGCTTAGGTCAACACAACTCCTAATTTTCTCAAGTATATCTTCATTAGAGGTAAAAACTAGGCCAGGTGTGGTGGTGCACGCCTGTAATCCCAGCACTTGGGAGGCTGAGGCAGGAGGATCGTCGCGAGTTTGAGATCAGCCTGACCCACAAAGTGCACCCAAGGCCAGCCTGAACTGCATAGTGAGACCCTGCCTCAAAAAGACCAAAAAAAAAAAAAAAGTGGTTAAAAACAAAGGCCATTAACTCTCAACTTTTCCGTTTAAATATTATAAATCAGTAGTTTCCAACTCTTTCATTTCAAATATACATAGAACACGGTATTTGAGCGAGGTGTGGCAGCAGATACCCATAATCCCAGTATGCAAGAGACTGAGGCAAGAGGATCCCTGTGAGGGGCCAGCCTAAACTGTGTTGCAAGACCCTGTCTCAAAAAAATAATCAATGGGAAAACTGACCAGGACTAATGCAATAAGCATGGAGGCTTCCAAGCTACCCTGCATTCACCTGTCCACCCTAATGATGTATGTTAATCCCAAAATGTATATATACACAGAAACACACAAATACACACACATACACACACACATACACACACACATATATAAAACACATTTTCTATGTATACCCACGGAATAAAATACAGACATTTTCTTCCAAAACCAAAACAATAACAAAAAACAAAGTATAAAAGTTTATATATATATATATACATATATATACATATATATATGTATATATATATATATATTTTTTTTTTTTTCCCGGGACCGGGGATCGAACTCAGGGCCCTAGTGCTCAGCGGCAAGCACTTAGCCCACTGAGCTGTACCTCCAGCCCTTTTTTTTTTTTAACCTTCATAGATTTCTTGGCTCTACATGAAAGTCTACTTAGAAATAACTAGTAAAAAGCAAACTAGCAGAAACAAACAAAAAAACCATGAACTGAAGAACTTCAAGTGAGTGATTAGTCACACAATATACAAGTTATACTTTCTGAGTAGAGAGACAAAGAGAGTAGTTGCTAACGTGTTTAAAAGTGGAATCCAATTTTCCTTGCTGAAATCTCATATAGCTTATGAAAAGAACATGAAGTGAAGCAGCTCAAGTCAAAACAGAAATTAGCAGCAACAGTTTAGAACCATCTCTTCAGAACCAAGACTACAGCATAAAAAACCCAACACCAAAACCAGCAGACGCTCTGTGTATCCTCATTTAGGTTTTTTCAGTTTTCTTTTACAGTGTGTTTTTCTAATTAATATGTGTCAAGTCTTACTACACAAACATACTAGCAAAAGCCTGGGAGAGCTAGCTATGTGCTGAATGGCAGGGAGATGCCAATCTTTACACCCTATATCGATATAGTCATCTATTTCTTCAAAACTACCAGAGTTAGCTAAGTTCTTAAGACCAAGTTCAACACAGTAAAAAGAATTTCATGCTACCATGCACTTCCACAGCTCTTTAAAAAGAACCCTAGACAATACATACTCAGAAGCTGTTCATCTCTCTGCTTCCTTCTAGGCTGCACATAGGTAGCATTAAATGAATCTGTGATGAGTACAGAGGGTCTGCTTAGCATTTCCAGGGAACATCCATTTAAGTGGCTGTTACAGTTTGAGAAGAAAAAATAAATAAATAAAGTTTGAGAAGAATAATATTTTATATCACTTCAAATAAATAGTAATAGGTTCTCTTCATTAAAAAATAAGCAACTGTGCTGGATGCGATGGTGCATGTCTGTAATCCCAGCACTCAGGAGGTTGATGCAGGATGATCGCTGCGAGTTCGAGACCAGCCTGGGCTACAAAGTAAGCTCGAGGCCAGCCTGAACTGCAGAGCAAGACTTTGTCTCAAAAAAAAAAAGCAATTGCTTTTGTAAGGCTTGTTCCCCCTGCTAACTATGAAAGTATTTATACTCTCATTGATTCAAAAGAAGTCAGGTAAATGTTTAAAAATATGTATAAAGAGGAAAATAGAGGCTGGGGATACAACTTGGTGGTATAAGCACTTGCCTGGCAAGCGCAAGGTCCCGAAATCGATTCCCAGTGCCAAAAAAAAAAGAGGAAAATAAAAACCTTCCAGCTGGGTGTAGTGGTGCACGCCTGTAATCCCAGCTCTCAGGAGGCTAAGACGAGTGCAAGACCAGCCTAGGCTACAGAGTGAGCTCAAGGCCAGCCTGAACTGCATAGCGAGACCCTGTCTCAAAAAGATAAAACAAAGCAAAACCTTCCAGAGGACCACCATAGTCCAAAATAATTGATATATTTTGAGTATACCCTTCAAATTTTAGTTTTGGCTGGGCACAGTGGCACTCAGGAGCCTGAGGCAGGACAACTGTCAGTAGCTCAAGGCCAGACTAAACTACACAGCGAAATCCTGCTTTTAAAAAACAAACCAAAACAACAAAAAATAAAGTGCTAAAGTTTGTCTACATATATGTATATATATTTTTAATCTTAAAAAGTGAATATACTATTAGGCATGGTGGTGCACAACTGTAATCAGGAGGCTGAGGCAGGGGGATAGCAAATTTGGAGATACAGCTCAGAGTCAGAGTGCTTACTTAGACCTAAGGCCCCAAATTCAATTTACAGTACCTCAAAAATGAGGAAAAAAAGTGGGTATCCCATGCACAGTCCCATATTCTTAGTTCTATATCCCAGGTGATTTTTTTTTTTTTTTTGAGATAGGGTCTCACTATGTAGGTCAGGCTGGCCTGGACTCCTATGTGGCCCAGGCTGGCCTTGAACTCAAGTGATCCTCCTGCCTCAGCCTCCCAAGTGCTGGGATGACAGGTGTACACCATCACACCCAGCTATACCCTACATTTTTCTCATGACATTAAAATTTTTTTCTAAACCGGTTTTTAGCAATTATAAAAGCATGCTGTACTTATTTTAACCTTTCTTTTTATTTATATTTAAGTCACTTTTTTGCCATTATAATCTTTCTAGTTAATTCTAATCCATTTGAATATTTTTTTGTATCAGAAATCAAACTCAGGACCTTGGGATTGCCGGGCAGTGCTGTGCCACTAAGCTAGATCTCCAGCTGCTGAAATTTATTTTTTTATAATGTAGAAGAACAAAACTTTCCAAAATGATTATTCACCATTTACTCAAATACCCATCTTTTCTCATTAACCTGTGTCTAAATTCAATCATTTAGTCTTAAATATTTCTTATATAAAGATCTTGAGGCTATTGTAATCTAACATAAACAAGCTTTCAACTTACTATACAAATATAACAGAAGCCTGTATGTGACTGAATACCAAAAAATGTATAGTAATGCTGTGAGTGTAAAATGAAATATGTAAAATTGTAACAACTGTGTTCCCTTTTAAAGGGAATGTGACATTAAATACAGATATATTCGATACTAATTACTGATTTACAAAATAACAAAACATACCCCTCAAAGTGCTATTAAGATCGCTTCTTGGCCTTTTGGCTAAGATCAAGTGTAAAGTGCTATTAAGTAGTAGGTTGAGAGCATATAAAATAGTTTTATGTACAAATATTCACTTCCTTCGTAATACCTCTAGGGAGACAGCTGTTTTATAGTGAAGAATTTTATATAAATTTTAAAAACTTCTTTTATGTCCTACATCAAACTTTGTCCCTTACAATGCACGTAACAATAAAAACATTCACTACTTGATGCTTTTAAATTGCTCTAGATTTCGGTTAACAACAAACAAAAAAATGCTTCTAATTTTGCCTTTATAGAACTAAATAATATTTGCCTTTCCTTTAGCTTTTGTCTTCATATACCTACATCTCCCTCTTGTGGTTGAAGTCAACTGCATAAACAATTTCTTCTTCTCCATCTTTGACTATTTTCCATATTGTTCCACCTATCATATGGCCAGCTGGAAGAGGTGTGATAGACAAGCCATGTCCTTTTCCTATGTCAACAAGATAATGACAATATTCAAGTTTCTTTCACAACCCCATAAAAAGGTTATATTTCAAAGCTATGTTAAGAGGTAACATATAATAATATAAAATTCAGAAATAAAAATGCACACAGCGAAAAGCAAGTCTCATATTCCTATCCTCAGCTACTATATGCCTTCAGTGGAGGTGAACACTTGCAGTTTCATTATGCATTCTTGCAGAGATAATTATGTTCATAGGGAGAAAACTAGAGATTGAACTTTAAAGCTAGTATACTATGCCAGGCGTGGTGGCGCATGCCTGTAATCCCAGCACTTGGGAGGTTGAGGCAGGAGGACTGTTGAGTTCAAGACCGGCTTTGACTGGTCTGAACTAAAGGCCGGCCTGAACTGCATAGCAAGACTCTGTCTCAAAAAGACAAAATTAAATAAATAAATAAATAAATAAATAAAAATAAAGCTAGTATACTATTAAGTAACAGTATTAACAAATTTATCTTTTGTGTGTATGTGTGTGCATGTGTATGTGTGATGCTGGCCATCGAACCCACAGCCTCATACATGCAAGGCAAGCACTCTACTACTGAGACATACTAGCTCTAAGTTTTAACATTTATATTAGCAAGTGTTTCTATTTTTTTTACCATCTTAACTAACAAAATAACAATTTAGATCTTACTAGGATAAAGAATTGATTTCTATAGAAAAACCAAATACAAGCAAAACTACTAAGACCATTGTTACTTCCTGGTTAAATTCTCAAGAGTCCATTATTTATAAAAAAAAAAAAAAAAACCTCAACAAGAGTCCATTACTAGAGTTCATGTTTAAGGAACTCTCTAATGCAGTTCTCCTACAGATAAATACACTAAATATATGATATCTTGACCTAATAAATTTCTAATGTCCAATATTAGAATTTAGTAATTTTCTACTCTGCTACCACAGCACTTTGTTTACTTCAATAACTCCATTTACACATCTAAGCTACTTTGTCTCTTGAATCTAATGAAGACTTCCAGGAGTAGGAGCTACACCCTTTACCTTCATTGATTCTACATAATAAACACTAAAATAAGTCTTTCCCAAGCTAAATAATGAAATTGCTAAAAGCATAAGCTGTCAAAATTTTATTAGTATTTAATCTCAAATACTTTTAAATGCCAGGCATGGCACACAGCTGTAATCCCAGCACTTGTGAGTCTGAGGAAGAAGAATTGCTGCAAATTCAAGACCAGCTTGGGCTACACAGTGAGTTCAAGGGAAGTCTGAACTACACAGTGAGACCCTGTCTCAAAAGAATAAAAAAACAAAAAAACAGAATACTTTTAAATTCAGATGGAGGTTTACAATTTCCTATTAAGGCAGAAAAGGCTAATGTTTTATTCTCAGATTACAGTTCTTACAGGTTTTACTATGATTTTCCTGAGTGTTTTTCAGGTTAAATGCCACTAGAACAGACTGAGAATGTGGCTCAGTGGCACAGGCTTGCCTTGCATGTGCGAGAGCCTGGGTTCAACCCTCAGCACCACAACAAAACAAAACAAAACTCATTATTACAGAAATATTTAAATACAATTAAAATACAATTATTTCTTACAAACTTTTTTACCTTTCAAATTCACAATCTGAGAGAATTTTAGCTGCTGTATTTTATCAAAGGCTGCATCCACATCATCTAATGTAAAGAGTGTAAAATCTTCTGTATTGTGTCGAGACTAAAAGAATGACACAAATGAAAGGTTAAAAACAATCACTAATGTTGTGTAATATTTTTCCTTAGTTGTTTAAATTACCTGATACAGATCATACATGAACATCTGCCCCATTTTATAAACAGGAATGGTTGCGTAGATAGCGCAGTTCAGACCCAACTTTCCCACGGCATAAGGGAGCGCACCGAGATGGAGAGGGTCTGGGTGCGACAGCAGCACTGCGTCAATCTGGTGAACGTGCCTGGGAGAACACAACCACAATGACAACTTGCTCCATGTTTGTTTGTCAGGGTAAAAGCAGAATGGTCAAAATTACTCATTCTGGACTGAAGACTACTTGCTCCATGTTTGTTTGTCAGGGTAAAAGCAGAATGGTCAAAATTACTCATTCTGGACTGAAGACTACACTGGGGTAGAAAAGCAAAACAAATAACAAAACTTATATACTTAGGAATTTCAATTTTTACCATGCTATTCTACATAGACAACAAAATTATAAGTTCCATCTAAACATATGATGTTATGATGTCTAGATGTATTTTAAAAAGAAAGAGGTACATAAAACAGTAAGTTGATGATGAATGGCGACTTTATATAGTACTAAGTTTAAGAACTCAGCTTGGAATTTTAGAAAGGATTAAGCATAAAGTAATTAAATAGCCACATACTTACTGTGGATTTTTAACCAATAGCAAAATCATTATAGTAAAACATCAATCAGTGAAGTTCCCTTTGGCAACAGGCTTTTCCTTTTTTAGCCTCAAATTCTAAGTATTTAAAGCTACTTATGCCCTCTTTCCCTCCTTAATTTCTTACATATATAACAGAATCTTTTTTTTTGTTTTGAGACAGGGTCTCATTTTGTAATTCAAGCTGGCCTTGAACTCACTATATAGCCCAGGCTGGCCTTCACTCGCAGTGATCCTCCTGCCTCAGCCTCTGGAGTGCTGGGATTACAGGTGTGCACCACTATACGTGGCTCATTACTAAATCTTTTGTGATAGATTATGATTCTTTAGTACCTCATGGTTATTACTCTAAGAACCAAGTTACAAGGTCAAGCATCAAAAAATAGAAAGTAAACTAATGTAATATACCACAGAACTGTCACATGGCAGGTGATACCAGTACTTGGGTGATCCATGGAAGGTATTTCCTCCTAAATTTTTACAAATTCTCACTCTTTCCTAAAACTAGAGAGCAAAATTTTTACAGTGATCCACTAGCCAAGTGACAATTTAAGATTTTACTGAATTCAAACAAACAAAACTAATCAGCCAATCAAAACTTTACAAGCTAAAATGGTCACTATTAGGTTTTTGTCATAAATAAAATTCTTACTATAAACTTAATAAAGAGAGCAATACAATATAACATCAAAACCGTATTTAAAAGTATATGAAAGACAAGTTGATTTATCTTTTTTGAAAAGTTAATTTAATAAAGTCTAGAAATGTGAAACAGAACTTACTTCCTTAGGGAATCTATAATATCCATAGAAAAGTGCTCATCCCAGCCACAGTCCAATAAAAATCTGAACTCATCAACCTGGAGAAGATAGCAAAGAGCAGACTCTTCTTGGACCCCAGACAGGGTAGTTAATTTGATAATAGATGTCATCTTTTTGGTCCAGTAATAGGAATCTAAAAGGTTCTTTCGAAAGAAAAACATAATTAAGCACAAAAGCACAGTCTTACACATATAATAGACAAATTAACTAAAATTACCTCACATTTTTAAGTGCTCAAAAATTCCATAAAGCAAACATGAAAGACTCACTGCCATTACTATCAAGTTTAAAAGTACAAGCACAGTCCTACACTCTTACTTACAGTTGTTCAGTGCCTCCCTGGGGTGGTTTAAAGCAAAACAGTGGACTTTGGAATCAAAGACATCCAGATATGAATCTGTTCCTATGTGATTTGGAGCAAGTCAATTAACCTTTTCTCACCTATGTATCCCACTATACAAAACACTAGTATTAATATATATGTAAAAGGATGTTGAAGGATTTCAAATATCATGTAAGTTTACTGAAATTAGAGACTACCCTACCCTAGTTCTGCAACACATAAATGTTTACTCAATGAATGAACTCATTCCTCATGATGAGCTTGTTCCTCTTCTATCTTTCTCTGTGATGGCACTGATTACACTGCATTTCGATGACTAGTTTACATGTCCTTTTCTCTTTTTAGACCCATAAGGTAACCTCTAAATAAGCAGACCACTCCCAGAATCTGACAAAAGTAACAGACTCTCCTTTTTCTTCCAATTCCCAAAATACTAAAAAAATCCAACAGTACGTATATACTTAAAAGTTCACATACTTCTCAAGGAGTTTAATGTTAAGAACCTTGCTCTGGAATGCAAGTGAAAAACGGAAGTGGTACCTTATGTCTGCAGTTCCTGAAATGAAACCTGACATACCATCAGGTTTGTCATTTGATGGAATGTATGCTGGGACACCTATTACATGTATGTATTTCCAAAAGATACATACCAACATATCTACTGGGATTTAGGATCTAGAACTGTGTGCCTGTAAACAGACATGACAAAACTGTTGATTAACGAAGTCCAACTCTACAACAACATTTCCAACATTAGCTCCTTAAATAAAATTGGGCTGGGCGTGGTGATGCAAACCTGTAATCCCAACCCTTAGGGGGCTGAGGCAGGAAGATCTCTGCAAGTTCAAGGTCAGCCTGGGTTACATAGAGAGTTAAAGGCTAGCCTAAACTATATAGTGAGACCCTGTCTCAAAAACCAAAAATAAATGAAATGAAATGAAAAACACAGGCCTTTCCTGGCTACCTATGCAAGTAGGACTGAAGGTCACTGAATTACTGGATGATGTTTTACCATCTTTCCAAGCTCATCTACTGATTATCCCACCTTTCATAACAGGCTGGTCAGAAGCTAATCCCATCACACGTCCTGTTCTTGTTTACCTGAGCAACAGTCCCAAAGCCAAGACTCCGCTCTTATCCATTATTACTGATACATACTTCTCACACTTGGACCCCACCCCCTACCTTCCCACCCTCCATCTTTTCAGTTTGCATTCTAGCAGTATGCTTCTTCTGTCCTGTAACTCACCTGCCTGTCTTCATAGACACTTGGCAGTTCCCCAGTGATATGGTTCCTTCTTAAGAGCTTTTAAAATTATTTTTAAATCTCTTGCACTCCTTGGACCTTAAAAGATCCTCAGTCCAGCTACTAAACCACATCTTCTCTTTTGCCTGTTAAATATTCCAGTCCTAATAAAGCTTATGCCACTCAGCTAGCAAGTAGCCTTCCAAATTTCCTCCTCAGTGCTGGCATTTATTAATCTGATCTGATTCATTAAGAACTTCAGCTCCTGACTTGGTCTTTCTCTCAGTAGTTCCAATACCAAGCTCTCAATGCCTTGACTTTCCTAACTGCAGTAATCCTTGGTTCACGTCAGCCACCAGCACCAGTTTCACCCTACCTGATCATTACTGCTGCCAGGGCTACTTTCAAAATTTCTCCAGTGTCTCACTCTGACTACGTCTCACCTACTCAAGTATTCCCACTGCAAAAGTCCGTTGGTCTCACTGCTATCTCTTATCCACTGACTACTTTCCCACTATCCATGACCCCTTCTTATCTCTGCTCAGATCCTCAACCCTCCATGTGCAACCCATCATTATTGTGCAAACACTCTGCCTACTTCTCTCGTCCTTTGTATCCACCTGGCAAATTCCCAACCTTCACTGACCGCAGTAGTTTATTTTGTCTACTCCAGCACCTGCCGGACAAGGGGATCCCTCCCCCCACAACTGTGCCAGGTGCTCTTTACATTCACAGCCAAAATTCTCACACAGCCTTTATTCCTGTCAATGCTACTTTCTTTGTAGACTAACCTTCCACCTCAGAATACTATTTCACACCATTTCTCTGCTTAAACATTGCCCCCTCTTCCCTCCCTACTTTTAGCTGATAACGTCACTTCATTCTTCAATGAGAAAATAAAACTAGACAGTAACTCATTTTCCAGATGGCACATCACTTAATCAATCTGCATGCGGACTACTGATTCTCCTATTGTGTAATAAATAGCTCTGTTCCCAGCGAAGGCCAACCCCTCTGTGAGTTCTTGATCCCACTCTTATTTACCCTTGAGGACCTGGCTTCTACTTAGCCATTCCCTCTTTTTCCCTCTGTCACTGATGTACCACTTCTGTGAGCATACAAAAACACTAGAATTCCACAACCTGTAAGAACCCTGTGACCCTAAAACCACTGCAGCATTTTTATGTTTCTCTTTCAAGCAAAATCTGACGTATTTGCTCACAAGCATGTCTCCCCATTCTCACCTCCTTCCTACTTCGCACTATCATGTTGAGCAGCCAGGGAAGTGTGCACTGGTTAAGGTGGTACCCAGAGGTTCACCAATGAGCCGTACAGCCCACGGGATTTCTCTAATTCCCTTCTACCTCCAGTCACCACGATGTCTCATTAGCTAGTGCAATTTTCTCTGCCTCCCATTTATTCTGCCACACCCTATGACCATCCTGAAGTCCTCTTCAACTCCTGGCACACTCTGCGACTTTTTGGACTGAGCACAGGGTCTTCTAACTGAGCTACATCCAGCCCCTTTCACTTTTTTCCTTAATTGAGGTAGAGTTTTACTAAATTGCCAGGCAGGACTCTCACTTGTGACCCTCCTATCTCAGCCTCCCCAAACAGAGAAGTACAGGGGTGTGCCAACGAGTCCAGCTTTACAAGACTATTCTGTGCCCTTAAGAATACTTGGAGCTCTCTGTAATTGCGTTCTATGTATTTACTTGTTTGTCGGACTCCTTTTCCCTGCCTGGCCCCCACATTAGAATGTGGACAACAGTTCACTGCAATTATGGGTCAGTGATGTTCCAATGCCTCCAGAGGGCCTGACACTTGTGGTGGACAATACATGTTTCTGAAGGGAATGAGCAGGGCAAACTAGTATTAAATGAACTTGTATTAAAAGAACTTAATGAATTGGGCATGTTGGCACACACCTGTAATCCCAGCATCTATGAAAGTGAGGCAGGATGATTCCAAGTTTGAGACCAGCCTGAGCCACTTTCCATGCCAACCTGGAGTACAGAATAAGACCCTGTCTCAAAAAAAAAAAAGCTTAATGCTCTTAACACACCATTAACAGTGGTCTCCTTGTATTTTCCCTTCCTTGGGAGAGCTCTCGAATACAGGATTAGGCTTAATCCATCTGGCACATTAGCACAAGCCCTGCACAGTAGCTGTTCAATAAATAACTGTTGGCAAATTAAAATTTAAAATATAGTGACTTAGACTGTTCTCATTTGAGGTATAAGAACTACACAGACAACATTCTTCATTTCATGAAAAATGCTTATAAATACAATTTGAGGAAGGAACTAGAAAGTTCTCCATGTCAAAAAGCTTCCTGTGGGGCTGGGGATATAGCTTAGTGGAATAAGAGCCTGCCTAGCAAGCGCAGGGTCCTGAGTTCAATCCCCAGTACCGCAAAAACAAACAAACAAACAAACAAAAAAACCTTCCTGTACCACAATTATAATAATGGCCTAAAAGGAACTTACTTTTTCTTTTTTTTGTTCAACACTACTTTTACTTCCACTTCTTTCCCATTTAGATTGTGAAGTTAAAATACAAAGTATCTTGCAAATACTACCAAATGAATTCATGTTGCAACTTTTTTAAACTGGGTGTGGTGATGTACTCCTGTAATCTTAGCAGTTTAGGAGGCTGAGGCAGGTGGATTATAAATCCAAGGCTGGTTTGGAAAACTTGGTGACTTAGTGAGATCCTGTCTTAAGGAAAACAAAAGGCTGGAGAATATAGCTCAGCACAAAGGGCCTGGGTTCAATCCTCAGTACCACCACACCCACTCAACCCTAAAGATTTAAATAAAATTTAAAACCAGCCGAATATTTATCAGACCTTCATTACTTACTGAAATCCCAGTCGTGTATGTGGTGAAACGCCACAAGTTCAGACGAAGAATTCTTTATAAATCTGAAAAAAAAAAAAGACTTCTATGAATGCAGGGTAATGATTTCTTTCATTTATAACTGTTTTAATTTGTTCATTTTCCTCAAGACACCATGAGTAACAGCAGATAGTATAATATATAGTCAATTAAAAAAAAGAAACACCACGCTTTAGGAAGGTTAGGTTCACATAAAACAGGGATAATATAAGACATAAGATACATAATAAAGAGCCAAGCTGGTTATGACCAGGAACTTGAATAAGCAGTTTAGAAAAGAGTTTTCAAAATTCTCAATAACAGAAATTCACAGAAGCAGGAACTGAGATTATTCATTAAGGTTTGGTAGGACCTGAGAGAAAATACTTAAAATAGAGATAAGCAAAACATTGGGGGTAGGGCACTGCACATCATGAAGGGCTGACCCTAGTTCAACAGACAACAGAAAAAGATTTTAAGGTTAACAATGAGAGATGGTAATTCTGTATTTTAGGAAAATGAGCTGCCATTTATGGCTGAACTGTCACAAAAAGCAGGGAGATTTAAAAAGAGTATTTTGCAGACTGCCTGTTCCTCTCAACTCTGCCGGTTTTATTTTGGGACTAAATTTCTTCAGCCTCAGAGGTACTTTATAATACCGTTGAGTAGTCATTATCTAAGTAACCAAGGCTCGAAATTCTGTTTGATTCTTCCCTTTACCTTGTCTTGGACAACTGTCCAGTTTCAGGTTCCTTTTCCCTCAGAAAGCCTTGTGCATATACCATTCCCTTTGCAGTCCTTCCACCGGTACCTTACTTAATAGAAGGCCTCGTTCCTTTACATTGGGATCTCTTCATTTTTCTGCCTCCAGTTTTTCCTTCCTTCATCTCAGTCTAAACATTCCCGCCAGATTCACCTTCAAAAACACCCCTATAGGCCAGGTGTAGTGGCACATGCCTATAATCCCAGCACTTGGGAGGCTGAGGCAGGAGGACCTCAGGAGGATCACAGCTGAGTTCATGGTCAGCCTGGGCTACAGTGTGTTCAAGGCCAGCCTGAATTACAAAATGAGACCCTGTCTCAAAACAAACAAACGAACACTCTGTCACACATTACCCTTTGCTTGGAAATTTTTGAAAGCCTCTTACTGCCTGAGGACAATACAAAGACCAAAACAGCTCAAGACCTTCACAGAGAATGGAGGGTGTCAGAACATCACTGGTCCTCATCTTCTCTCAGGGCCCAGCTCAAATTCCACCTCCTTACTAATCCCCCATCATTAGTCTAGAGCACTGACAGCAAACCCTAGAGCTTTCAATGATACAAACAACCCATGCGTCACACGTGCTGCAAGTCCACCACCACTGGTCTAGGCCAGACTAGTTTTGTCAAGAGAAATATAATACACGCCACATATATTTTTAACTTTTTCATAGCCACACTGGAAAAAGTTGATGAAATTCTAGTATTTTAATCTAAAATGTTATCCTTTCACTATGTAATCTTCAAAAGATTGAAAGACTTCATACTATTTTTTGTACTTCAAAATCCAGTGTGTACTTAGGGTTTACAGCACAGCTCCATTCCAACTAACCACACTTCAAGTGCTCAGTATCTCCTGTGACTGGTGGCTACTGTAATAGCACAGGTCTAGACTCCAAAATCAGTGCTTTAGACCATGGAGCACTGTGCTTGCCACCTATAAAGAGCAGGTTGGCAATATCATCATCTTGTTTTTATGTTCATGACTCAGACTTGACTTGTTGGCTTTTGTTTGCTTGAACCCAGGGGGCACTGAATTACATCCCCAGGCCTTTTATTTGGAGACAGGGTCTCATTAAGTTGCCCAGGCTTGCCTTGATCTTGTGATCCTTCTGCGCAGCCTTCCAGATACCACAGCTGAGACTGCAGGAATGTACAACCACAGCCCCCAAACTGGTAGTCTTCCCGACAGAAAACTAGTCATCTTACCAACAAACTGGAGGCCACTAGTTGAATTCAACCTGACATTTAGTCTAACATTCTTAAATGGCCTACCTCAATGAGGTAATCGTTGCCTTACCTGAATGATTGCAAATTTCCTCTAGTTTTCCTGTACCAAGTTGATGCTTCATGCAGCTATTAGTGAAAACATCTTGAGAGCCAAATGTCCTCTCACCCAGTCTTTGCACAAAGTATCCAATGGCTTCCTGCTAACTACTGAATAAGTCTCAACTCCTTGGCCGAAAATCAAGATCATTCACAAACTTATCTCAGTTTACCTCTCGCTTCTTTATTAACCACTGAGTGCCCAAACATTTATTTTCCCCTCTTCCCTAAGTCCAAACATCATCCCTGCTCTGCATCCGGGGATGATCTTCTGACCTAACAAACTCCTTTTGATGCTTCACGACCCCGTTCACGTACTTCCTCTTTCAAAAAGCTATTTCATTGTCTTCAGACAGTGCCTTTCACTTAGGACACAGAACAGTTGTTCAGCGGGTGCTGGATGTATGGACGAAGTTAGAGTCGTACGATTTGTATCTCCAACATCAAGCACGGTGCTCAAAGCAACAGAAATGTGTGCTGGGGTGAACTCTCACCCTATCATAAATCCCTCCAGGCAGTGATTCTGGCCAACACTGCTGCATCCCAAATACTATATATCGGTTATTTGCTCTCTCCACAATGATCATGCATGTTGAGGATGACAATCAAAGGGAGCACACAAAATAGAAAGGAAGGAGAGACTGGGTTAGGCCTAGAGCTCACTGAAGGGCGAGTCTCTTCCGGGTTGCTGAGGATCAAAGGGGAATAAAATAAAGGATTTGGAAATGGGCAAAAATGATGGCTCAGGTTCGCCTGGTCACAGACTTGCAGAGAGGCTGGAGCTAGGCTGGGCTCCTATTTTCTGAAGAGAATGTAAAAGAGTACAAAGTCGAAAAGAACGAGTGCAGCGGTAATGGAAGCACTCCGGGGCGCTGCAGGCAGCTCTACCCAGCGCCGCATTACAACTTAACGACTTCGGAGTCCATGAGCTACTGGACGCCTACTTCGTGCCCAGTGCTGGGCAACCTAGCGGGGGCTGAGCCTGAGAAGGCGGGAAGACGCGGGGCAGGGAGGCTGAGAGCGCTGCAGCCACGAGGCGAAGGGCCAAAGCCGGCGTCGGACGAGTCCCCCAGCCCGTGACAGAAAGGGCGGCGGAGAACCGCAGAAAGGAGGGAAGGAGAGCGAGCGCGGGAATGAGCCGTACAGACTGTCACAAACAACCCGGGAGTATTCCACCCATGAAATCACTTTTCTTTCACTCGCGGAGAACTTCCAGGACAGTCGCAACTGGAACCGCGGAAGCACATCCCCTGGGAGCCTGGGTCGGAGCCGGCTTTCCACGGGGACCGAGGACGCCCCTCCCCCATCCAAGGGCGCACTCCCTTCTCCCGCCCTCACTTGCCGGGTAAGGCCTACCCCAGCGCTGTCCACTGCCCTTCCCAACCCCCAGTGGAATCCACGCTCAAGAAGAACCGTTGTCGCTCGCTCAGCAGCACCCTTGACCACCAGATAGCAGAAACCCCTCAGTGGTGGCCGCCATTTTCAACCTGCAGGTGAGCGACGGAGGCTGGGATGACCCGGCAATACCAATGGGAGGGGTGCGGACGAAGCCGCAGGAAAGTGATGGTGCTTGTACCAACAAGTCTTTCCACCTTGGACCGCAGTTGTATTCAGAAATTATCTAGGATGTTTGAATTTTTTAAATAGGAAGAGTAAAAAGTTTGAAGAAAAGAGAGGTATAAATTTCCGCCGCCACGCCTCCCCCCGTGCGAGTGGTTGATATGGCAGATCCTGAGGTCGCAGCATCCGTCAGCGCTAGTGGCCGAGCTTGCTGCTGTCCTTGGTCGTCGGGTCGTTGTTGGCCCTCGGGCCGCAGGTGGGTCCGGGAACCCTGGGCAGCCGGGGCCCCTCTGATCCCCGGTCGTGCAGGCGGGAAGGGCTCTGGTAAAGCCCTTGGCGGTGGTGTGTGCGTGTGGTATGGTGCTCTGGGGCTCCGGAGAGAACCGGAGGGGGGAAAGGAGAGGAAATAGGTTTGTCTTTGAGTGAACGCCAGAGTACCGTTTCCTGTATGGAGGCTTTGGGGCAGGGTACTCCGAGGCCGTCAAAACTATAAAACGGCTTTAGAGGCAAGCCAATGGCCGACTCTGACCGAACTGGAGAGCAGAACAGCCTAGGTCCCGCGCCTAGTCAGAAGCACGGAAAGGGGCTGCTTCTGCAGCAGCGTCCACATTTGTCCACCTCTCAGCCATCCGTCTTCTCGTTCACCTGACTCTAAATATCAGACGTATGCGTCGAACAGTCCACAAATACACTTCCCAGTTTGCTTTTTAAAAACGTAATACACTTGTGTTTGGTTTCGAGTGTAGTAGCATTGAGCCTGCGGTAGATTCCTCCACGCATTAAATAGTTTTTCATAGTTTGATGCTTTTTTTTTTTTTTTAGTTTTGTTGGTGGTTATGAAAAGTAAAAACTGCCTGACAGTGCTGTAAGATTCAGGTCTTGCTAGAAGAGGACCAAAAATTTTGGAGCATCTTAGTATTAAAAGATACATGATCAGGGGCTGGGAGTGTAATTCGGAGGGCCTAGGTTCAGTTGCCAGCACATCTCACTGCCCTGTCCCTCCAGAAAAAGAATTTAGAAAAAAAAAAAAATGACTGAGTAATGACTTATTAAGTCCAAAAGATAAAACTCAATTTGTGTTTCAGGAGTACCTTAGCTGCTCCTGGTTCTGAAGTAAAAGCAAAATTTTTGTACAGGTCTTCCTATAAAGACACTAAAAATACAGAAGGGCACCCATGGGAATGCCATTCCCTAAAGCAGTTGGCCTATTTTCCCCTCCTGCTAACACTCTACTCACTCTGCTCATGATCCTCTCTGGATCATGCTGTAGTCTTTCTGCCTTTACCTATCAGATAAAGCTTAGAGTCTCTGGCCATGTCCAGGGATCCATCAACAATATCCCTCCTACCCACTTTTCCCTCATGTTTACTTTTCTGCAGTACTGAGGATTGATCTCAGCCTTTCTTCACACTGAGCTACATCCCTAGCCCCTTTAAAAAAACTTTTTTGAGACAGGTTCTGCATCACTAAGTTGTCCAGACTGGGCTTGAATTTACCATCCTGCCTTAGCCTTCCAGTCTAGTTCACTTTTTATGAAAATAAGTCTCTGTCCTTCCTGGGAAACATACAGGACAAATGATGTACAGTGGGCTGCTTCCATAGCCCACTGGATATAGATTGTATCATTATAATATGAAATGCAACTTGAACTAAGATTTGTCATTTATCTCAGCCATGTTCCTTCATGGTGATTGAGTCCAGTTCTGGATTCTGAGTGTACAGAATCCTTCCTGTGTTTCAATACCAGTGTCTGTATTTCTGGAGACTGTGTAGTGTCTACGTGCAACAAGAATTGCAGGGCTCACCTCATCTCTTCTGAGTAGACCAGACCCACCCAATCCTTAGCTTCTGGCCCCGTTGAAAGAATGCCAAGAATGCACATGTCTCAGTGGCCATGGGCTCTTTTAAAACTGTTTTGTGCTAGGAATCAGCAAAAATCTTATTTGGTGGCTAAACATGAAGTGGTACCTGAAAGCTGTGCTGCTCAGGATGGTAGTGATACCTGTTGAAGAGTCTGATAAGGGCAGGAAGCAGAGTAGAGAGCCATGGAGTTGTTGAACTTAAACACATGCCACATGAACAGAGATAGATAGTCTCGCATTTTGCATTTTAGTGCTTTTAAAGTTACAGTATCTTCTTTCAGGTCCTCATTATTAGTACCATGCTTTACTGGCTCAAGTTTATACAGCAAGTGAGTAGCAAATTAGGTAGGCACTTGGTGGCCACAAAAAATACTTTAAGATCCCAATATAATCATCCTTAACAAAAGGCACAGTGCTACCAGAATCATCATCTTCAAGGAAATAAAGCAAGGTTGATTGCAGTTAGGATTATACTCCCAAGGAACATATGTGTCAAAAGCAGCTGGGGAATTCTTTCAACTACAGATTTGTCAAGGCCTTGCCCTAGAAGTAAAGCCAAGAAGCTTTTATTTTGAGAGGACTCCCTGGGTGATTCTGATGTTACCAAGGTTCAGAACCAGACCAAAATTTAAAACTTGTAACTTCTACACTTAAATGTCTCATCATGTACTTAGATCATAGTTTTCTAGATCAGTGACATGGACTAGAACCTACTATATGTAGTTTTACACGGTATTTATGAACTATGGTATATTGTACTTGTGCAACTTTTAGCAGCATGGCCAGCATCTACCCCAGTGACTTTGAATAATGGGTATTTAATGAAAGCTTGAGAAATAATTAGAATTGTGTAAGTATGTAGGCCAGGTCAGAAGGAGAGATGTGAACTGAGTCCACATATCCCTAGCACAGATTAGTGCTAAGCACTTTCGTTGGCAGTAAGGTACTACTTCTGCTAGGGAGTTGTCTTATGTCTTGTGAGCCATGGTGTGTGATTTATTCACATGCACACGATGTGTGTGTGTTTTTCACTTTTATTAGTACACATTTGCAGTATAAAAGGTTTACATTCACTGTAGGAGATTGGTACATGTACATAATACATTTCTATTTCCTTTTCCCACATCCCCCCTTTTATTTTTCCAGCATCGGATTCATTTATCTATCTTGTAAGACCTTGTAAGGTTCATTATCATATAGAATGAAACCACACTAAGAGGCCAAAGAACATATAAAATAAGTTAAACAATTGTACTGTCACGGTATACTTTTAGATACATTATCTGCACTGGATTACAATTCCTTTTTTTTTTTAGTGTTTTTATTATTTATATACAAGCTTTTACTGATGGCAGTTTAACTGTTTTATTGAATTAGTGTACATTTGTTATTTTTCACATCATGATTCCTAGTTCTCCTCCTCTGACTTTTGAAAACTTAGCAATTAAGACCTCTTATGTATCAAAAACATAAATTCATGGGAGGGCTCTTAATACAGGCAGTGTAGTGATAGGAGGCAGATACTGGAGTGAACCTGAATTTGTTTTTTTAAATTTATTTTAAAAATAAAAGAAGGAAAACATATTAACAGACATCCATTTACAAAATAGCATAAGAACAATACAAGCAATACAGAGTTACAAAGTAGTAGGGAATTAATAATGGTTGTTGTGTTACGTAGGTATTTTCAAAGTGGTTTCTCAGGAGAGCAAATAAGAGACATGCAAGATTGATGAAATAATTCTTAACTGTTCCTTTCAGTAAAGCGATAGACGTCAGTAGTTCAACTATGTTAGCTATCCTGTGTATACATACATACATACATAATTTCCCTTTATACAAACATAATTTCCCTTTCTCTTTTCACTCACCCCAGTTGCTCTTTACTTTTGAGCATGTTCGTTTCATTTCACAATGTCTATCCTACCTCCTAACTTTTATTCCCTCTTTCAGGTTCTTACATTAGTGAGACAATAGGAGTGTACCTGAATTTGAATTCCAGGCCTCCACTAAATAGCTATCTGAATTAAGCTGTTTCCTTATTTGTAAAACAAGGATAATAATAGTTATTTCATGGTATGTGTAGAAATATATGATGGCTCAAGTAGTCATCTGTAAAAGTGAACTCCCTTATCTTTTATAGGGTCATTTAATTGCGATTCAGATCTTTTGAGACATTGAATATTTTATGCATCTAAAAGTTCTAAATCAATACTAGGGACCATGAAATAATAATCCTTTACAGGTAGATTTTTTTTGTTTGTTTAGGGTTTTTTTGTTTTTTGTTTTTAAATAGGGTCTTGCTTTGTAGCTCAGGCTGGCCTCAAACTTGAGGTGGGCTCCTGACTTAGACTCCCAAATGCTAGGATTACAGGTGTGCACCACCACAGCCTGTGTTGCAAGAAGAATTCTTTTAAATTGTGCTGCTCAGCTCTTTATCAAGTCACTGGTAAAGTAAGAAATAGAATTTAATAAATAGGTTTTTTAAAGTGTAATTTTTTTTGTATTTTTATTTTCTTTTGCAGTGTAATTTTAATCTGACCATTATTACCGCATATTCAAGTAGATTTTAATGACTGTGCAGTCTTTATTACTGTACTACTGTACATTCTTACACTTAGCAGATTTTGAGGCACATTTTGATTTTAAGATCTATTTTACGTCCACACCTATCTTTCTGTTTCAGATACAATTTAGAAGATATTGTAAGGGAAACTGTGTTTCTAGTAATCTTTTTGTTTTGTTTTTTACAGTCATGGTGAACATAGTTCAGATTGTGCGTGACCACTGGGTACATATACTTGTCCCTATGGGATTTGTCTTAGGATGTTATCTGGACCGGAAGAATGATGAAACACTAACTGCCTTCCGGAACAAGAGTATGCTATTTAAAAGGTTAGTTCACACACTTATTTTTTTTTGTTAAACCAGCTATTGGCCAGCTACTGGCTATCGAATATTCTTAATACAATATGTGTCAAAGATAAACAGAGAGGATAATTTTTGTCCCCTTTGGACTTAGATTCAAGCGATAACTATTTTTTAGTCTTGTTTGTTACTTACTCGTTTGATAAAATTGTATGATTACCTCTGGAATGTAAAGTCTTCAGTTTATAAACAGGCTATTGCAGATCTTGGAGACAGACTCATTTTTTGAAATTCAGGGTTCATTTTAGTATAGAAACAAAGTTTTAAACCAGTTAGTCAAATCTTACCCTGTGTAAAGCTATCACATACATTATCATATATTATCTTACTTCAGCCCTGACGCAAGTCAAGTAAATATAGTAAAAATGACCTAATGCTGTGTTTTCAGCAACACTTACCTCAAAGCTGTAAATACAGTGGTTCAGTGATTGCAGCTAGCAGCTGCCTGGTTCCATTGTTTCTTTAGAGATGGCACCTCTTGCAGCAGAGGGTTATGATCAGCAGACAGAGTATGTGCCAGTGGGTGCACATCTATGTGGATTGGAAGAAGCTTAAGGGACAAGAGAGCTATAGCTGAGCATTGTGGTGCACGCCTGTAATCCCAGTACTGGGGAGGCTGAGGCACAAGAATTGCCACAAGTTTAAGGCCAGCCTGGGCTACATAGTGAGTTCAAGGCCAAGCTGAACTATATAGCAAAACCTTGTCTCAAAAAATACAGAAAGGAAAAAAGAGGAGCAAGTAGCATCCACAGGTACTATATAGAGGTGGTTCACAAGTCAAGGATTTTAAGAGAGCTAAAAAGGATATAGAAAACATTGAATAAACTCATTGAAAGGATAATCACTGTATATGTACTAAGAAATTAAAGTCTTTAAGCTGGGAAAATGAAGACATGGTAGGAGTTTAAGGGCATGAGAGAATAGGATGAATCTAATATAAAATTTTTAATGGGTAACTTTAATAGACTATAAAATATTCTTTTGACCACCTCATAAGTTTTATTTACAGTTTTTCTTTTCCTTCTTTCTATATAGGGAATTGAGGCCCAATGAAGAAGTTACCTGGAAATAAAGACTATGGCTAAATTACAGAATGTTCATGTTTTAAAATATATGGGAAAATAAAAACATGTTATTGTAACAACTTGAAATGTGATGCTTTTTATAGTTCTTTGGTGGTTTTTGTTTTTGGTTTTTTGCTGGTGATGGAATAAGGTCTGTGTAGTCCAGGATAGCCATCCACTTGCTATGTATCCCAGGCTAGCCTTGAACTCACAATCCTCCTGCCTCAGCCTCCTGAGTACTGGAATTTCAGGTATGTGCATCACGCCTGGCATCTTTTTATACTTCTTACTGAGATGATCTTTTATGTACTTTTTTATGCTTTTGTTAGGTAAGTCTTCAAGTAAATCATATGTCTCATTTTTCCCTTCAGATATTTTTCCCCCAAATTTTTCAGACTGTGTGTCCCCCAAGAGTTCATACATAAAAGTGTAATTCCATTGTGACATGGTAAGGTGATGGGAACAATCCAACAATGGTGTGTAGTTTGAGACCTTTGAGAGATGACTAGGGTTCGATAAGGTCATCAAGGTTGAATCCCAGTGATTTATTGGTGGCTTTATAAGAGAGACCAGAAAATACACACAGTCAACTACTCTGCTTATCTCTCACCATGTGACACCCTAAACTACCTCAGGATTTTGCCAACAAGAACACCATCACCAGATGTGGCCCTTGATCTTGGGACTCCAGAACTGTGAAATGAAATAAACCCTTTCTCTTTATAAATTTATCCAGCCTCATGTACTTCGTTATAGTAATAAAAAGTGGACTAAGACAGTGTACTTTGGGGGAACTTTAACAGGATGATGCAAAGATTTTATTTGGCAAAAATCATAGAGTTGAAAATTGTAGTGACTTTGGATTTGTCAAAGATTTCTTAAATTCAACAAAGCATAAATTATTTTTAAAACAGTAAATTGTAGTTTATTAAATTTAAAGCTTTTACTCTTCAAAAAATAAGTATCTTTGTGCAGTCTCACTTGACATAAAATTTCAAGGATATAGATGAAAGAAAAATTGAGTTGTCCAAGATGATACATAAGTGTATTTGGAGCATCCAGACTTCCTTTTGTTTTGTTTTGGTCTTTTTTTTTTTTTTTTTAAATTTTT
>PVLD010004848.1:0-53965 GCA_004027595.1 Dinomys branickii | reverse complement strand
CTGGATGCTGCATAATATAAAGTTATCTTTACTTCTGTTAATACAAAAACGATTGAGGAAATACAAATTATAGAGAACATAGAAGGGAATTAGCTCTGGATGCTGTCCTACATAATGTTACCTTCACATGTTACTCAGTTACACAGATGATGGCCCATTTGATCATTTAATTTTCTATTCCCTCATCTCCGTTGCCCTACCACTCAATCAGTCATCTTCCCTGTGATAATAACTCTATTCCTGGGTTTATCTATACCCCTGGACTCTCGCCTTGGGAAGAGATATAGCTACCTCTGACTAAACTATAATGTACATGGGCGTATACAAACTACCATCATCAGAGATGGAAAAGCACCTATGCTCACAGTGGACCGCCTGGCTCCGCCCCATCGCCATGCTATGGGGGGGTGGGTCCAGTCCATGGGGCGCCCTCAGTGGGGCCCCCAGCGGAGCAGCCATAGGGCACGGTGACCCGTTTGGCTCTGTCCCGTTGCCTCGATGCCAGAGGCCCTTTCTCCTCCTCCTCCCTCCTGATCTCCAGTATTACCGTTCCCCACCCCTTGAAGCAGGGCATTGGACAAACTTACGATGCTTGGTATAAGGGCTTGAAATCTCCCCGGCTGTTCTCACTGTGTTAGTTCAGGGTATGAACTGAGTTTAAAGATTAGTTCTAGAATAGACTCAGAGGATTTTCTTGGGTATGCTGTATAGAATATGTTGTTGTTTTTCAGACTCCCGGTCTGCTGCTTTTCATCTAATTTGTTGCTATTTTCATCTATTTGTTCATGCAAGGTTCATATGTGCAAGCTGTAAGGAGACCCTCTTGGTGCTCACATTAATAGTTTGGGGTAAGTCCTGAAGACTGTGGATTTGTCCCATTGTGCCAGGAACAGGCAGTGCTTGCTCAAGCTTCTGAGACTCAAGGTGCTCCCAGAGAGTTCAGAGTGGGAGCTGAATTCCGGCAACCCAGCTCATGCTTCCTGCCTGATGTTGGAGTAAGAAGGGCGTGGAGCCATGTGATCCACCTCCATCTGCATCTCCCCTTGTCGTGCTGGAGCCCCCATCTGCTCCTCGGCTGGATCCCTGGGAGCCACCACGGCTCACCACCGAGGTTCCCCGGGGCTCTCTGCCGGTAGCTGCTCCCCTAGCAGAGAGGCAGGGGGCCACCGCCTCGAGGCAGGCACAGAGCCGGGCGTGGTGGGCTGTGTACTAGTTGCATTGATTCTCTCCAGGCACTGATTAGGAAGGTTGACGCAGGGTAGGGACTCTGCCCCAGTGGCTGTCGCAACCTCTTATTCTCACAGTGGGTTCCACAATTGTTCCCAACCACCACTGTCTCCTTTCCTGGCTGTGCCCTCCTCTCTCCACCCTGGACCAGCTCTCGGAACTCCTCTCTCCCCTGGCCGAGTTGGGAGGCTTCCGTGAGCGTGGGCCTCCGAAGCTGAAGCTGGGAATGCCAGAACGAGAGCGCGGGCCATGGGTATGCTTGGAACGGTGACTTCCTCCTTCTCCTCTCCCTCCAACTGCACCATGGCGGATCTCCGATCCTTTCCTCCAGCAGAGGTTTTGCTTAGTCTTTCTGAGGGCTTCAGTTCCCTTTTCAGATCCTTCCTGAGTTCAGGATACCCACCTCTTTCCCTTCTGTCCTTCACGTGTTGCTATATTTGTATATTCCTTTGTCTGAGTGGCATTCCTCCAGGAGGTTCTCTCTTATGCCTACCTGGTCACCATCTTGAAGTCCTCTCGTACAGTTTATTTAGTTATTTGTTACTTTCTAATGAATTGACCATTACATTTCTTAAGTTCTGAAATGGCCAACAGATCATAGAAAGATACTACTTTAGGCTCCTGCTTGAAACCAACAGCTACAGAAAACTGCTGGCCTTGATTCAGGGCCACTTGTTTTGGTCTTTTTGAGACAGGGTCTCACTATGTAGTTCAGGCTGGTCTTGAACTCACTTTGTAGCCCAGGCTAGCCTTGAACTTGCAGTGATCCTCCTGCCTCAGCCTCCCAAGTGCTAGGATTATAGGCATGCCCCACCATGCCTGGCTGGTACATCCAGACTTAGGTAGCATCCTTCTCCTATTGAATTATTGTGATAGTTTTGTCTTTCTGCTTTATACCAACCCTTGATAAAATGACCAAGACTCCTGGGACTCTCAAAAAGTAACAATTTAGCAGTATGTCAACTAATAGTGCTAATATGGTGTAATAAAGCTTTAATATGGACAAGTACAAGGTATAGTGGTAGCAGAAAGTTTCCAAGTCAAGGGAAGAAGTTGGTTTGCCTGGAGCAGAAGAAACTCAGGGAGTTAAAGTGGGAAAGGAGATTGGGCCAGATCACAAAGAGCTTTTTAAGGTCACAACAGGAAGGTAATGGTAAGCCACTAAAGGACTTTAAAGGAAATAAGATTTAGCTAGTTATGTAAGAAATCTCTCCCAATATAAATTCTTTGAAGGTGGTACTAGTCTTTTTTATGATTACAGTCCCATTGTGCGATACACTTCTTTTACTTTTTTTTGGGGGGGGGTACCAGGAACTGAACTTACCTCGTGCTTGCCAGGCAGACACTGGGCCACTGGGCTATATCCCTGGCCCTCTTTTGTTCAGTAAGAGAAAAATGAGGTGAGATTTCTATTTTTGAAAGTAACATCACTGACAACACTTATGAATTAATGTACTAAGACTGGAATCAGAAGACCAGTCAGTGGTCCATGGACTGGGCTACACACGAAACCAAGAAGGCCTGAACCAAGTCACAGTGAAGGGACAATCAGGACTGGATATGTAACATTTGCAGACTGATGAAACTAAGGGGTGAGGTGTAAGTGACATGCAAATGGAATCAAGAATGATTCCTAGGTCCTTTGTGCTAGGGTCTGCGGGTTTGCACCCCTTGAAAGCTTGTATGCTGAAATCTAATCCCCAATATGTTAGTATTAAAACTTTG
Organism: Dinomys branickii; assembly: GCA_004027595.1. Classification (NCBI taxonomy): domain Eukaryota; kingdom Metazoa; phylum Chordata; class Mammalia; order Rodentia; family Dinomyidae; genus Dinomys; species Dinomys branickii. Next base: position 51,013 of record PVLD010004848.1, on the reverse strand, counting down.
GTTGATGACTAGCTCATGAGGGCAGAAGTCTTATGAAGGGCATTAGGTCCTTTATACAAGAGGCCCTACAGAGCTTCTCTTCCTTTTGCCATTCCACCATGTGAAGAGGACACAAGAAGGGCATCACAGCACGAATGAGGAACAGGACCTCCCCAGACACCAAATTTGATGATGCCTTGATTGGGAACGACTCATAATCCAGAACAACAAGCAGTAAATTTTTGTTGATAAATCACCCAGTCTGAGATTTTGTTAGAACAGACTGAAGGTGCTACGGCAGCTGACTTCATTCAGTTGAAAGACATCAACTGTACCTTTAAAATGCACCAGAAAACAGTTTGGTTTTTTTACTTCTTGAGACTATGATTTACTTCCCTGGTTAAGCCACAATTCCTTCAGAACAAGGACTTTCCTCCAGTATACATAAATGTTCCATAAAGGGTAACCGGGTGTGACCCTTGAGCACCTGGTCCTCATTGTAGTCTCCATTTCCTTACTTCTCCCTGCTCCTAGTCCTGAATTTGCACTCACCAAAATAGTCTCCAAAGGTACAGAATTTAGTGGTCTCTTTAAGTACTTGTGTTGCTTGATGTCTTGGTAGCAAGTGACACTGGCTGGTCCATGAAGGATTCTCTTCCCAGGGCTTCCGTAATACTACATCCTCCACTTTAACCCCCTCCTCCTTGACTATTCTCAATCCTCTGGATCCAACTGTTTATCTTTTCAATCTCTTGGTTTTCTCTGTGGTGATTTTATGCACTCCTATGATACCAGTTACCTTTTTTGCATTAACAACTCCCCATCCTACAGCTCAAGCCAGAACTGCAGGCATAGCATCTACCCTTTACTCAACCTTTGGATTGTCTCACAGATACTTATTTTCTCCAAAACGAAAATTTAGAAACATGCTTAGCATATAGTAAGCCCTACCTAACATTTTTACACAAGTGCTAGGTATTGGGAGAATCTGATTGAAGCTTTCAATAGATGAGGAGGGAGAGATTAATTACATGAAGGTGTGATAAGTAGAAAATACAAACTCAAGCAGAAAACAGAAACAACATAGAACCTGCCTGGGCGTCCCTCACCCGATGCCAAGAATCCAAACACCCAAGAATCCATAGCAATGGGTGGGAGGTGCACAAGATCCTCTGGGAGGCTGGAGATGGTGCAGCACCTGCAGGAAGCTGGGTAACAGGCAATAGGAGGGCGCTACCAAAGTCACATGTTTTGCGTTAACCACACCAGCGTTCACGCGCTCCTCGTCACACATGACACTCGTTCTGGAGTATGATTGGTCTGCGAGAGGCACGTGAGCAGGGTCTGCGTGGGGGCGGGGCGGGGTGGGCGGAGAGGTGGGGCCCGGGCCGGGGGCGGAGCTGGAGGGGACTGGTTCAGCGCGGGGGCCGTTGGCTCCAGACAAATAAACATGGAGTCCATCTTCCACGAGAAAGTGAGTGTCCACGTTCGGTGGGGAGTAGTCCGCTGAGCGGTAGCGGGCGTGGCGGGTGGCCTCGCCGGGCTCCCGGAGGGCTGGGTGGGGACTGAAGCGTCCCCATCCCCACCTCTCGGGGCGGGGGGCGCTGCCCGCCTGCTGCGCCGGGGTTGGGGAGCTTCCCTGACGCCCCCGCTGCGCCCTCCGCCACCTGAGCACCAGCTTTGGGATCCAGGAGGGAACCAGGGCGGGGCAAGGCCGAGGCGGCCGCGGGCGGCACCCCGCGGAGTCAGCTTCGGTGACCCCGTGCCGCTTGCCGTAGCCTTGATTCCTTCCAGCTCCCGGCTTTCCTATAGCCGCCTCTCGGAAGCCCCCTGGACCATTCCCGACTGCACCCCCCTCCCCCAGCTCCACCCCTGGCGGAATTAACTTTTCCTTCTCTGGCTGCTCCGTTCTATAATGGAATGTCCCTCGCCCTTGGATCTTTGCGGTCTAGTTCACGTCCTTCTGCACTGATTCGTGAGCCTTCGGAGGGCGGGGAACGTTGGCTCGCTATTGTAGGGCCCGACACTTAGGAAGTGAAGTAGAAAATCCCGGTCGCTCCAGAGCGCAGAAGTCGTCGCAAGTGTTTTATTACGGGATGTTTGGGTTTGGTTTCTTTTGGTTTTCCCGTCATTCCGGATCTGCCGGGCTAGGTGTTAGGGTAGACTGGAATATTTTGTTTTGATCTGCTTAGGCTGTTGTTGTCTTAATTCGTCAGTCACCACACTGTTGGAGATAAAACTGTCGGCATCTTGAGAAACTGGTCTTTTCTCACGAACAATTATCAAGTCGTTTGGGTGTGAGCGAAACCTTTCTCAGGACACCTTGAGCATGTATCTTATTTCGTAATCGGTTCCTGTTTGGAAAAGGAGATGTTTTAAGTACTTGGGAATTATAATTTATTTAAGACAATTCACACAAAACATGGGAAACAAACATGGAATGGTGTACATTTGTAATGTTAAGTCTAAACGTTAGACGCAATGCTTTTCTTTTTTGAAAACATTTTTGAATGTTTCGGGAACTGGGAACAGATGGATTTCTATATGAGGACAAGGACGCCTCTGGTACAATGGCTAATCTTTTGACGTAATTGGCACAATTTGAATCTTGGACAGGAAAGATTTGCTTATTTGGTTGAGATTGGGTGAAAACTATTCATATACGTGTTTTATAATTAATTTTTAAAGACATTGTCATAGAATTGCGCATGGAAGAGTTTCCTGAGACTTGTCGTTTATACATATATTTCTTTTTAGTTGTTTGAGACTGGGACACACTATATAGTTCAGGCTCCTCTTGAACTCACTGTAAGAGTAGGAAAGGTGTATTGGGCCAGGCATGGTGGTGCACGCCTATAATCCCAGCACTTGGGAGGCCGAGCTGAGGCAGGAGGATTCTTGTGAGTTCACGACCAGCCTGGGCTACAAAGTGAGCTCAAGGTCACCCTGAACTGCATAGTGTGACTCTGTCTTAAAAAAAACAAAGCAAAACAAAATGGAAAAGTGTCCTGGGGAGTAGGAGTAGTTCCTGTGAAACAGGAGGGGTCTTGGAAGCAGGTTGCCCAATGGCCTCTCAATTTAGGGTTACCCGTACACAAGTAGGTTACAGGAATTGCTTAATCGGTTAGGGTCACCTATCACAGGTACTGTGTGGATTTAACACGACCAACAGGGACTCAGACTCTGTAGTCCAGTTCTCCATAGTGTTTACAGTAAACTAGGGTCTAAGAAGGAGCTGGTTAATTTGCAATAACTTCCTCAGAATTCAGGATCTTAGTAGGCAGTGACTGTACCTCCCTTCAGGATCTTAGTAGGGAGTGGGATACATTCCATGCTGCCTGAGGAAATTCAGTCTTTGCCCAAAGTCCTAGTTCGCTGGCTATTCATAGTTTTTGTCCGTGTAGCTGGTCACCCCACGCTGTCTCACGCCCGTCCACTCACTAGCTGCCTTACTCATAAGCTGACTAAATAAACTGCCATCTATACCACCACACTAGCATATTTTTAACCTGATAGTTACCTCCTTGCTATAGTGCCGCTCCTAGATTGTTACCTCCTTGGGATAGATTTCAGTGAAAAACTTACTAAGCCATGACATCAAAAGAAGCTGGGCACTCATGTAATGAAAATCTATACCCAAAAGAAATCACTGTCGATTGTGAGCATGGCTTAGATTTAAAAATACTTCAGAGATACATTTTAATTTTGTCATGAACTTGTATGGCCTTAGCAAATGAAGACTATTGTAGCAACATTTTAACATTTCAAGAAACTATGTAACCATAGGGCCCATTGTTACTCATGTACACAATCCTTCTATGGGAATACTTGAGCTTCCTGTGCCGTTTTTCTTTTCCTTCCACACCATGCTTTTAATGAGAGAGCCAGAGAACCTACTGTGGTCCTCAAAAAATGGTGTGGGCGGATGGATATTTGCCCACTGAGGGCCTAGTAGCCATTTCCTCTTGGGATATTGGTTTCCATGTTTTCAAATTTTCAACTTTGAGTACTCTTTATTATGTTAGAATGTAAAAACAGTCTGAGATGGTACTTAAGTAGAGAGGAGAGTTCCTTTGATGGGCAGGATGGCACACGCCTGTAGTCCTAGCTACTGGGATTGAAAGCTGAGACTGGAGGATCACTTGCTCCCAAGAGTTCCAGCCAGCTTGGGCAACACTGTGAGAACTCTTACATGGTGGTAGTAGAGGGGCAGAGGGTTATCCACACAGAATTCCTTGCTCATTAAAGACATGCTGTCTGCTTAAACAACTTCTCTGTAAGTATTTTAAGGCTTTGCATTCTGTATATATCTCTGCCCCATTCTTATTTGTGTGTGTGGTTTTTTTTCTCCAACTATCTTAAAATATAAAAACCATTGTTAGGTACTGAGACAAGTTGAGTTTGGCCCACAGGCTGAAGTTTACTAAAGCCTTTCTTTCACCCTACTATAAATGACCAATATCTGCTGATTTTGTGAGAGTTACTCTTTTTCTGTTGCCTGCTTTCTGTTACTTTGTTCTTACTTTCTGGCTCGGTGCTCTTGGTGCAAACAGTGGGTCATCTGAGTTAGTACTTTTAATGTAGCGTGAACTGGGAATGGTAACCATGAAAACATTGAAAGGATGCTGAGTGTTGACTCGGTGACACCCTTTAAGCCCTTGTATGATTGCTAGCCCTTAGCCATCCTTAGGATGGTTTGAAAAGCCAAATTCCAAGTAAATGCCTTGAGAAAGTAGGATACACTGTGGTAGGATATACTGTGAAACCTTTACCAGGATTAGAATCTCAGCTCTTCCACTTGCTGCTGGTATGATCCTGGACAGGTTACCCATTACCTTGTACTCTCATTTCCACTTCAGTAGAGTAAGGATACAAAGTGTCTGCCTCAGAGTTAGCACTCAGAAAGCAGCCTGGTAGGTGGGCAGTCAGTACTACCAAAGTGCTGGCCATGGTCTTACCTAGATCCTTGTATTTGCCAAACCTCCTGGTAGGTAGTAGGGCAGGGTTATTAGTATGCATGAGGCCTTGGGTTCGAGCCCCAGCACCTAAAACAAAACAAAACACAGAGGGATGGCCAGGCATAGTGGTGCCCACCTGTAATCCAAGCACTCAGGAGGCTGAGGTAGGAGGATGACTGAGTTCCAGGCCATCTTGGGCTTTATAATGAGTTCAAGGCCAGCCAGAACTACACAGGGAGACCTTGTCTCAAAAAAACAAAAACTGAGGGATGGAGGAGAGACAGGATTTTCTCTCACCTTTTGTGGCTGCAGCTGGAGGGATGGTGAGACACTTACTCCTTACTCAACCGCGAACATTGCATGCCCATTTTGGGGAGTACCTTAAGGGTTCATGTGAGTGATTGTAGTTAATAGTATCTCCAGGGATTTGAATAGTTTCAGATTGGTCCTGAAGACTGGGAAGTGATGTGGGTGAGGTACCCTTTTGTGTTTTTATAAACTATCTTGTTAGTACTGGAGATGCAGTTTGTTCATCCTCTGAGCCCAACACAATAAAGTCTGGGCCTCAAATCTTGGAATTCCAACCCCACTTAATGTAAACTAGCAAAGTGAGCTTCTGGTACTCTGTAATGAAAGCTTGATGAGAAGAGGTACCTGGAAATCTCCTGAGGGTGGATGTGAGGCGGGAAAATACACAGTCTCAGGTAGGGTCATTATACTTTTTTAAAATTCAGGCAGGTGTTTGTTTTTGTGGTACTGGAGACTGAACCCATGGCCTTCGCACTTAGCTACTCCCTAGCCATTTTTCATTTTTTATTTTGAGACAGAGAGTAGGCTTGAACTTGAAATCCTCCTGCCTTAGCCTTTCAGAATGCTGAAATTTCAGGAGTGCACCACCAGGCCCAGCTATCTTTTTGTTGTTTTTGGTTTTCTTTTTTTAAAAAAACATTATTTGAGAGATTTAACATCCACATAGTTGTAATTAGTTTTCATTGTTATATAGTATTTCTTTGTGATTACAACACTATTTATTCTTCTGTGATTCAAACTGTCCCTTTGGCATTGTGTCACAATCATACTAATTTAAAAAAATAAATAAATAAAAGCAAGCCAGGTGTGGTGATGTGCACCTGTAATCCCAGGACTGAGGCTGAGGCAAGAGGATCACCATGAGTTCAAGGCCAGCCTGAACTACATAGCAAGACCCTGTCTCAAAAAGAAAAAAGAAAGAAAGAAAAAAAAAAACAAGTACACAAAAACAAATATAAACTTAAAACAAAAATATACCATTTGGTAGTTTCCAAGCTTTTACAAATAGTGCTTTTATGAGTGATCATACACATTTCCCTTGATGAACACGTTTGCATTATGTGCGTACCTGTGGGACTGCTAATCATAGGGTGAGTATATCTTACGCTTTAGAAGATAAGAATTTTCCTGTGCTAATTTACACTTACTACCACATAATAGTTTCTGTGTCTCTAATCCTTTCTACGATTTTAGCCAATCTGGAGTGTATAGTAGTAATATATTGTGATTATAATATAGATTCCCTGATGTCTGAGGAATTGAAGCACTGTTTTGTGTATTTTTAGCTATTTGGCTGTCCTCTTATTACATACTTTTTTGTCTTAGCTGTTTTTCAGTGGACTATAAGTAGAAAATCTGTGTATCTCTCCACTTCTTGTTATATTGTGCGGTGGGACTTACTCTCTGGTAGTGGAAGTACGGGAACACATAAAACAGACAGACAGGACTGTGACTGTTGTGGCTGCAATGTGAGGGATAGTTACCTCCCTAGCTCCAAAGGACACATTCCATATCAAACTATGAAGCTAAATGTCTTTGAGCCCCATCTTAGATTCGCACTGTATCAGTACTGCCTTTCTAGTCATATATATTGCATATCTTTCTATATTTTTGTTCCTAGAAAATTGATTATAGTCAGGAAAAGTGTATACTTTGCAAAGTGGTGCTCTTTGTCGCTGTGTACTGTTGCCCAGAATAACTTGCATTGTTAGGCAGCTTGAATTAAGAAATAGACCTCATTGGAGGAAGGCAATTTAGAAGGCCAGGGTGAGCAGAAAGAAGTGTTCTCTCTGGTTTTGTCACACAGAAAGTAAGACCTGGGGTCTCTGCTCATCTACCCATGAATTTCCCTTTCTCTGCAGCACTGGTATAGTTAGTGTTAAGGAAAGCAACATTGGTTGGAAGAAGAGAATTACAGAGTTACTGCCTGCTTAGTGCCAGGCAGTCTTGATTTGAGTTCAGTGTCCCAATTGTATGAAAAAACCAGCAGCCCATTATCAAGAAACTCTGATTCTATGGAAAGTTGTGTCCACCTTTCATGAGGAGGAAGCATGATCCTATGGATCTGAGCTGGGCTGCCAACTCTTGCTAGCTTGTAGAGGAGCAAGCTCTTGGAGTCTGTTTGTGTTGGTTCTCAGCATACCTCCACATAATCTGTACCTGATCTGTAGGCTTCTTTGAAGAGACCCTCAATTTTGTAGCTACAAGTCTTGAGGACAGAATTTTCTTGCCTGTCTTGGTCTTTAAAATTTGTTCTTTTTTTTTTTTGGCGGTACTGGGGATTGAACTCAGGACCCTGCGCCTGCTAGGCAGGCGCTTATTCCACTGAGCTATATCCCCAGCCCCTTGGTCTTTAAAATTTGAAATGCTGGGAACATTTAGATCAAGTAGAGATTATTTTATGAAAAGAGTAAATGTTTAGCCAGGCATACCTGTAATCCCAGCTACTCTGGACGCTGAAGCAGGAGGATGGGGAGTTCAAGACTGGCCTCAGCAGTTCAGACAATAGAAAGTAGGGATATAGATGTTCCTCCAATAGAAAGGGGAGGGAAAAGAGATGGAAAAAGGAATTAAAATGTGTTATGTACATATACCAGCTCCCCACAAGGAGTGCAAACGTGCTAACAAGATATAAAAGAATATTCTAGGGATTAAAACTCCCCTTCAGAATTAATAATTTGCCATGGAATGTCCAAAGATGAATTTTTAAGTGAAAATTAGAAAGGGTAAATGTTTTTATAGTTTTTCATATAAAATAAGATTTGTTAAAGTATTATAAGTCACTCTTAAAGTTTTGATCATTTTTGTAGTTTCATCTATGGTAGAACTATATAGCTAGTGTTAACAAATTAAAAAGTGTTCATACCTATGTTGATCATGTTTGCCTAAGGCTTAAAAGGTTTAGTTTAATTACATTAAAAAGTTAATAAACTTTTTAGGAGAAGATACTGTGTAAGTGTTCAATAAATTACAACTCAATGTTTTGTTTTGGGCATATTAGCAAGAAGGATCACTTTGTGCTCAACACTGCCTGAATAATCTATTGCAAGGAGAATACTTTAGCCCCGTGGAGTTATCCTCAATTGCCCACCAGCTCGATGAAGAAGAAAGGATGAGAATGGCGGAAGGAGGGGTTACTAGTGAAGACTATCGCACATTTTTACAGGCAAGGATTTTAAACGTGCTAAACCGCATTTGTCAAAAATGTATTGTTTAGAAGATGAGCATTCTTTGTTATTTTAAATATGCACACTAATGACAATTTTTATCCTTTCCCCTCCCCCTGCTTCCACTACTTATCAAAATGAACAGCAGCCTTCTGGAAATATGGATGACAGTGGCTTTTTTTCTATTCAAGTAAGTAATCACAAGCATATAATAAATGCTGTCTGTGTCTGAGGCACTGCTTAAGCTCAGTTTATGGGCAATGTGGAATATCTTTTCACAGCCTTTTATAGTCATTGTGATGCTGTGACCTTCAGACATTCTTGCAGCAGATTGTGTCTACATAGTGTAAGACTGTATACGAGAGTACTGAATTTTTGCACAGACAAACATGAACATTAGGATTGTGGAATCATTGCTTTAGGGTAGGGCTTTTAGATGCTAGTAATCTTAATTCTATTTTTTAAAATTATTTTTAAATTATTATAATTACATTTTTTTTTTATAGTCCTAGGGGTCAAAGTAACCTCGATTCTAATAAGTAACAATGTTTTAAATGCAGTACCTTACATTAAATGAACCTAACAGGATTGTTCCTCTTTCCCCTCTTTAATTCTGGGGATCGAACCTAGGGTCTTACATGTGCTAGGCACCCACTCTGACTCTGTATACCCCCACCCCTCTAGCTGTTTTTTAATTCCATAGGCATTATTTATTTCTTGCAGTGCTGAGGATCCAACCTGGGATCTCATGCACACTAGACAAGTATTCCACCACTGAACTATACCCCAACATGTGATGGTTTAAATATGAACTTGTGAGATTCTTTTATCTGTAGACCTGTCACTCTTAATAGTGTGAGGTGCATCCAGAATTCTTTCAAAAGTTCTCTTAAGGTTTCTATTTCTGCAAATATCTTTGTTTTCTCCTGGTGCTACTCCCCTAGACTGTCCATTTACCAGCCTTTCTGTCCAGTGCTTTACTGTGTCCCTGTTAGTGGTAAGAGCTACTGGATCTGGCCTAAGATCAGAAGTCACTTGTCATTTACTTTGCATGTGGCATGCTTCTTGGTCCAGTTCATGTTTACTGACTGTTGCATTCACTTTTTGCCTGTGCTGCTGCCTGGCTTACATGTTTCTTTATTGGCTCCTTGGAGGATAGATAGTGAATTTTCAGAAATTTCCCCTTTTCTGTTTGAAGTAATCTTGTTTATTTTTTGTTCTACAAATTACAAACCCATCACCACAGAAATCTAAATCTATGAAACGTTATCCCTAATTATTTTAATAAATGTGTTATTACTGACATCGCAGGTAGTGAGTTAGGTATGACTTCTAATGCAGTTCCAACAGCAGCTGTATTATCAGATGTATGTAGTGGACTCTGTTTGAGTCAGGGTCTCACTGTACTTCAGGCTGGCCTTGAGCTCACTTTATAGCCTAAGCTGGCCTCTTACTCGTGGCAATCCTCCTACCTCAGCCTCTGGAGTACTGGGATTGCAGGTGTGCACCACCAGGCCTGGCTATAGTGGACTAGTTTTAAGACCAGCACCTAGATGGGCATGAAGGTGCACCTGTATAATCCTAGCACTCCAGAGACTGAGACAGGAGAATCATAAGTCTGTAAGTTTAAGACCAGCTTGGACTGTATAATGAGACCTTGCCTAAAAAAGCCAAAACAAAACCAGCGGTACAAGAAGGACTTTACTGGAGTTTTGGATTTTTGAGATACTAGTGTCTAGAAATTATGTGGTTCTCTGGAACATCTCAGAAACCAGGTATAAAAAGCCTGGTATGTGGTATGTGTGTGTTTATGGATTAATCATACTATGCAGGCATATAGTACTAGGAATTAAGTCCTACAGTACTGGGAATTGAGTCTGGGGCCTTTATCCTCAGTCGTTTTATTGTTTTCTTTCTGGAGATAGGTTCTTAATACAATGCTAAATTGCCCAGGCTGGACTCAAACTCACAGTCCTGCCTCAGCCTCCAAGAGTGCTGGGATTTATTGGCTTGTGCCACTACCCCTGCCTCAGACACAGTTTTTAAAAAACCATAGCTTTCTAGAGAAATTTACATAAAGTACAATGTTTGTATAACTAGTGTGTCTATGCTACTCAAATTTTGAGTTGCTAGTTTAGCTCATGAAAAGCTATTTTTTTTTGTTTTTGTTTCTGTTTTTTTAACAGGTTATAAGCAATGCCTTGAAAGTTTGGGGTTTGGAACTGATCCTGTTCAACAGTCCAGAGTATCAGAGGCTCAGGATTGATCCCGTGTAAGATTTTTCTCCTACTTTTCCAGTGTTTCTTTTCCTAAATTTGATTTTTAAGGTTATAATTTCTTAATGAAGAAAAATATATTTGGAACAGGAAAGTGAGAAGTGAACCGAGGGCCTCGTGCGTGGAAGCAGCACTTCACCTTGAAGCTGCGCCCAGCACCTGGATGCTGCTGTTCTGCTGTTCCCTGTTTCATTCTCGTAGACTTTCCTCTCTATCCTTTTGACGTGCGTGGGGATCTGTCTCTACCCTGAGCTTGCCAGCACCCTGTCTGTGGTGTCACTCACTGTCCCTGAGGGTGCAGAGGGGGCCACTTCAGCATGGTGTCACTAAGCTGCTGCAGAGGTCAGAGAGATGTGTCATTTTATTTAGAAAATCAATGATAATGAACCTGTGGACATATCCTACATTGTTACATTTTTGTTTAATGCTTGCTAGTCAATAAATAAATAGGAACTTTTTTAAGTTAGTTCATGTTTATAATACAGAGTAGTAATGTTCATTTTGTGGAATTGGTACAGGCATATATCTTGGTTATTTTCAATCTCTAAATAAGAACTCTTAGTATTTTAACTTAATACTGCATATTTTTTTCTTTTCTAGAAATGAAAAATCATTTATATGCAACTATAAAGAACACTGGTTTACAGTTAGAAAATTAGGAAAACAGGTAATATTTCGTGTTTCTTATCTTTTTTTTTTTTCTTATTCTACCTTTGTTTGAAACTAAAATGTAAGGGATCTTTGCCTTTAGAATGAAATTGACCAATAAATACTGTGCATGTCAGGAAGGGTGTTTTTGTTTTTTGACAGTACTGGAGATCAAACTCAGGGATTCATGCCTCCTGGAGAGCATTCTACCATTGAGCTACTTCCTTACATCCTGAGTCTGGATTCAGTCTTGCTAAAAGAAGTTTGCCATTTGCCGTTTTAGGAGGAAACGTCCAACTATATGCTGTGACACAGGGCTTGTAGGCCTAGCTACTTAGGCTGTGGTGGGAGGATCTCCAATTAAGGCTAGTCTGCACAGCACAGGTAGACGCTATCTTTAATAAAAGAGAGATAAAAAAGATAATGTCACATTCTTTTATACGTTTATAACAACCTTATACAATTTATATTCTAATAACCCCAGCACTCAGGAGGCTGAGGCAGGGGGATCACATCGAGTTCAAGGCCATGCAGGGCGACATAGTGAGTGCAAGCCTAGCCTGAACTACACAGTGAGACCCTGTCTCAAAAAAAGTCTGTATTTAAGGTGATGCAAATATAATTACTCTTTAGTGGGTTTTTATGTGATAAATATGTCGGTTAATTATCAGAGTTATAGATTATATTTAGCACAGTACTGTCACAAGGCCATCACATGAATAAACACATTCAACTGTGTTCGCTTTAGTGTTTAACAAGGGTGTTGAAACGATAGCAAAAGGTAATGTAGTAGATTCACCTACCTAGAATCACTTCTGTTAAAAAAAAAGTAGAACGTGTCTTCAACAGACATTTTTTAGCAGCACTTGTTTAAAGCCCTTTTTCTTAGGATTTTCAATCTTAGAGAATTATTGAAAACCAGCTTGTAGAATAAACAGGAAAAAACTATTGATAACATGCAACAACATGGACATGTCTCAGAATAATTAGGGTGAAAGAAGCCCAATACAAAATACTACATACTACACGCTACACTCTTTCATTTATATAAAAGACTAGAAAATGGGAACTAACCTTTAGAGACAGAGAGCAGATTGACCAGTGATTGTGTGGGATGTGCAAGGAGAGGAATGAGAAGAAAGGACCCCAGAGGTGGACGGGACACCCCGGCATAAGGACAGTGTTCACTGTCCTGGTTGTGGGTTTTTTTTTTTTTTTTTGTCTTTTTGAGACAGGGTCTCATGATGCAGTTCAGGCAGGTCTTAAGCTCACTTTGTAGCCCAGGCTGGTCTCAAACTCACAATGATCCTCCTGCCTCAGCCTCCCAAGTGCTGGGATTACAGGCATGCGCCACGATTCTCGGCTCTTGGTTGTGTTTTTGCTTCCCTGAGTGCATACAAATGCTAAAACTTTCAGACTGTACTGTTTATTGATACTGATTGTTGCATGTCAACTATACCTTGATAAAACTGTTTTAAAAATGAAATAAGTAAAAAAAAAAGAATATAAAGTCAAAAAAGTGTGTTGCATTAAATCAGTAGAAGATAATTCTAAACAAAAACCTTATTACCTTTTAAGTCAGGTACCTAGGTGGAGCCTCATCTTAAATGATCATTGCTGGGGGCTGTCGATCAATGGTAGAGCACATGTAAGTGTGCAAGTACAAGGCCCTGGTTCAACCCCTGCAGCAAAACAAAAATGCAAAGCTTAAGGTCCTTCCTGAATTTCAGAAGCAAGTTACAGAGATTCATTGTGGTGTAAAGGCTGCGTGGAGACCACCCTCAGAGGGTTCAGCTGGAAAGCGCAGGGCAGGACCCTGCTGCGAGTGTTCAACCTCTGGTTTTACTTACACCTTCGGAAGGTTGTGACCCGCTATTCACTATTGTTTACTTTCTTTGTATAAGGTGAAAACTGGAGTTTTAAGGTCTGAAAACAGATCCCACAGATTTCTTATTTATTTTAGGGGGGAACTTACATCTTACTATTTTGAGACTTTGACATTTTAGCTCCTCAAAATTAAATTTTTATACTTCAACTAATTTGTCTTTGACAGATACAGCAGATGTCAACTTTTAGTTTATTCTCTTTGGTTTTGAGTTATATATTTCTATTTAAAGTTACATTTAGGTAGTAAAAGAGTTTACTGTAAAATATATTATCAGCAGTGTCAAAATCCAGGAAAATATTGTTTGTGATATTGATACTAACTTTTGAAACTTTTTGTACTTTGTGGGTTGTTAAGACTCCTTTGAGGTCATGACAGTACCATTAATTAAATTTGATGGTGACTTAGTGATCTTGTTAAAATGAGATAGTTACTATAAACTCTGGACTGTCTGACATCTCACTTGGAGTCTGTTGACCAAAATTATCAGTAGTGGGAAAACTGTGTAGTTGACATTTTTCCATATGTCAGTATGACTGGTAATGGACTGGTAGATTTAATTATAGCTATCAATAAAACCATTTTAAAGTACTATTACAGTAAGGAATGGTGGCTTATACCTGTAATCCCAGCACTCTGGAAGGTGGAGGCAGGAGGATTACAAGTTCAAATCCAGCCTGGTCAACAACTCAGCAAGACCTTGTCTTAAAAATAGATGTGGGGATTAGCTCAGTATGAAGGCCGTAGGTTAAAGCTTATGGCTTAAAGGAAATTTTAGTTTTTAAAACAGCATTTTAATAATGATAAGTCTGCAATATTCTAATTCATTTTTTTAAAAAATCACATTATTCAGTTACTTTTTAAAAATCTCAATTTGAGAGCCACAAGGTTGAAGAAGGATGATTGCAAGTTTGAGGCCAGCCTGGTTTTTGAGACCCTGTCTCAAAAAAGGAAAGAAAGAAAGAAAATCTATTGGTCATAGTCCCATTGTTTTAGACAATTTTACTAAGTTTTGATGGGCTGTATCTATTCTTGACATGTGAAACTTCTGTGTTACATATAATGTACACTAACTTAAATATTGACAATTTTTTTTTCCAGTGGTTTAACTTGAATTCTCTCTTGACGGGTCCAGAGTTAATATCAGATACATACCTTGCACTTTTCTTGGCTCAATTACAACAGGAAGGTAAATAAAGACTGAAAATTTTATGATGTTATCTTTCCAAGTAGCTAAATAAAACTGGGTCTTTAAATCAAGTACAGTGGCACATGCCTGTAATCCCAGCACAGCACTCTGGATGGCTGAGGCAGGAGGATCACAAATTGGAGGCCAGTCTGCGAGATACCAAGACATCGTCTCAAAAACACAAAACACGTCCTTAGATAGGAGTATGACAGTGCTGTAATCCTGACAGTGCAGAGGAATCACCTTTTGATTTTAGGTGGTGAGCTTAGGGCTGTGATTTGGATGATGGTGTTCAGTGTGAGTTCTTCCTGACATCTGGACTTCTGCAGCCCTTCTAAGTAATAACTTCATGTCCCACATACACAGGGCAGAGAGGAGGGGCGTATTTTTCTTGTTCCTCCTTGTACCCTCTAGGACACTTCTTCCCTGTAAACTCCAGCTCCTTTGAAATACATGCCCTTGCCATTTTGCACTCATCCATGTGCCGCCTCCTTCCTCATTAGAGCTTTTAGGACCTTGATTGTGTGATTGATTGATCGATCTAACCATCTATTTCCCTATCTATCTATTTCTCCATCTCTCCCTCCCCTTTAGTGCTTATATCACTTTTAATGATTTCTGCATCAATAATAAATCCAATACTTTCTTACTTTCAAAGGTCATTTTCTTCTCTCTTGCCATTACTGTACCAATAACCGTAACTGCCTTCAAATCCCAATTATAAATACTTTGTTGGCTATTGCCTCCCCCTTCACACCATATTTTCTGTTTTTGCTTTTCTAACAATTCTTTTTCCTCTACCATGGGCCCAAATATTCCCCTTATACTTTTACATTCTTTTTTCTTTTAACTGTGTGCTTATTTTCTATAATCCATCATTATTTTCACTCTGTGGCATTCTTCACCTTCTTTCCTTTTCTTCCCCTACATCATACTTTTTCTTTCTCTTTATTTTTTAACCCAGGGCCTCACAAATACTAGGCAAGTGAGCTACAGTGAGCTACATCCCAGCCCCTGGCATGTTTCCATCATGCTTTAATGACAAAAATTTCTACCCTAGTTAAAAGTCAGATCTTGGCTTTGGCCATTCTTGTACCAGAGCAGCAGAACATAGCTTAAGAATAGCATAAAATATGTTGATTGGTTTTACTTTAAATTTGTTACTACAAATTCTGAATGAAATTTACAACTCTCCAGACCTTTATCCAGTCTTCTCCCCTTTTTATACCTTGCTTATGGTCTTCCTTTGTGTTCTATTGAGAATATAGAAGCAATTAAGAGAAAAGTTTTTCTAACAGCAAATCTTTCAACTTACTTGTATCTGTACTTGTGCTTTGAGCCTATTGAAGTAGATGGACCTTTCCCTACATCTAAGAGGACCAGTTCCTCTGTGTGGGTTGGACCCCAACTCCTCCCATCTACTCAAGATGTTCCTGCTATCTCTCTATTCTTCTGAGTGATACATGTACCTTCTTTTTTAAAAAAATTCCTATCAGTGTAGCAATAAGATCTTTACCTCCAATGATTAAAAAGAAAAGGCCTCTCCTTAGAATTCTAGTTGCCTTCCCATTTTAAGTTTCCTTTTGAGAAACACTGCTAGTATGCTGTGCCCCACCCCTAATCCCAGTTCTGCAGGTTGAATCCAGCATGCACTGAACTATTTCCCCAGCCCTTTTTAAGTTTTATTCTGAGACAAGTTCTTGCACAGTTGCCCAAATCCTCCTGCCTCAGCCTCCCAAATAGCTGGGATTATAAGCGTGCAACACCACACCTGGCAGACTCTTGTTCCTGAACTCATTCCAATCGTAGTCAGTACCAGCATGTCACTGACAAACCCATATTTTGGTGTTGCCAGTGACTTACACATTGCCAGTATTCAGTTCTGTCTCAGAAAGAACAGAATGAAGCTGTTTATAAAAAATTTCAAATGAATATGAAAGAAGAGAAATAATATAATGACCTCTGTCCCATATACCCTTCACCCAGTGTTAACATTTACCTCATGGTGTATTATCTTTTATATACTCTGCTCACTTCCTTCTCCTGTTTATTTTGAAGCACATTCTAGGCATCATTTTTTCTGTAGCTGTCTTACTAAAATCTTTAAAAGCACACTTTTAAAAAACGTGTAGCTGACAATGCTATAATCACACCTAAAAAATTTTAATCACAGTGCTTTTAATAACATGAAATACCCAGTTAGCGTTCAAATCTCAAGTATTCCTGTTTGTCTCTTAGGATTTGTACATTTCAACCTGTTTGAAATAAGGTTCAGTGGTTACAATGAATTGGTATATTTTTGGGCTGGGAAGACAGCTCAGTGGCACAAGCACCTGTCTGGCAAGTGCCAGGTTCTGAGTTCAATTCCTGGTACCAAAACAGAAAAGAATTGGCATATTTTCTAAGTCTAAGTAGAGACTTCCTCTCCCCTGCTCTGTATTTTTTATTTATATACAGGGCAGAGAAAATGGTTCCCTTGTCCTGTTTCCCACACTCTCGATCATGTTCGTTGCACCCATTTTCTTCTGACCTCTGAGTCCTCTAAAGGCTGGTCGTGAGATCTAGGTATTTGAGCAGATTCAGGTTGAGTTTATGGTGAGGATTGACATGGGGTTGTCTTTTTCTGATCTTAGCTTTTTTTTTTTTGGCTCGCTGTGTAGTTCAGGCTGGCCTCAAACTCACAGTGATTCTCTGGGCTCTGCCTCTTGAGTGCTCGGAGTACAGGCATGCAGCACAACACCTGGCTGTGAACTTAGTTATAATGCTCAACCTCTCAATCCCTTAATTTCATTAAAGGTTACAAAATGGTGATATTTCCTTCATTCATTAGCCAGAATGCTTCTATACAAATGAACTTCCATGTCAGTTATTTGGTTGCCCTAAAGTAATGGCTTGTATAGAAAAAGGAGGATAAATACTTGTTTCCCTTTATTTCTGTGTAGTGGGTGTTCTGAAGATTGAACCCAGGGCCTCACACATGCTAGGCATGCCCTCTACACTGAGTTATAGCCCCAGTTCCATTTATCAGTTTTTAAAATTTAATTGGTTTCATATGTCTGACAAAAGAGACCAAGTAATATCTTTCTTTTCTTTAAAACATAATTGTAAACAAGTCAGTTAAAGCACAATTTTACATGTTTCAGCCCATTTTGGTTATTCATATTAGTACTCAAGTTGTGCCGTCATGGACTAGTGGGAATATTTTGAGTTTGATCCCGAGGGTCTCCCATGACCGCAGAGCCTTGTGAAGGCTTGTGAGGAGATGTCGCAGGCTCATTTGTGTGTTTCCCGCCCTGGCCTTACTGCTCATTTCCCTAAGGACCTAGTTCCTGTAATAACAGTATTTAGAGATTACAGTTGGCATCAGCACTAGCATGCTTATTGTTACTGGGTTGGCCATCGTGTCATTATTTCCAGTTTGCATTTATGATTATAGTGTTTTTACTTCTTTGGGATTTTTTAATACTTTTGTCTCTTTTGTACCTAAAACTTGTTTTTAACTATATTTCTTTCTTAAAAAGTACCTGCTCTTGGCTTCCAGGGCACCATGCTATGGTTTTTCTCATATTTCATGCTGGCTGCTGCTTTCAGATTCCTTTTGTGGATATTAATTTATTCTTCACAGTCTTTACTGAAGTGACCCAGAGGTCAGTTCTGAGACAACTTCTTAGTTTTGTACCATCCCACTAGTTTGAATGTCATCTTGAATTAAATGTATATGTTGATAATTCCCAAGCTTTGTCTTTTGCTTAGACATTTATCTTAACACCAAATTCCTAACTATCTACCTACCTATCTATTTTGGTGTTTTGAAACAAGGTCTCACTATGTACTTCAGGCTTGAACTCACTATCTAACCTAGGCTGGCCTTGAACTCATGGTAGTCCTCCTTCCTCAGCCTCCCAAGAGCTGGGATTACTGTGTGTGCCACAATGCCCAGCCCTGATTACTGACTTTAACATCTTCACTTGTAAGTCCAGAAAGCATTTTAAATTGAATATGCCCACAAAGACTGAATTTTGTTTTGTTTTTCTACCCATACATACTGTCTCACAGGTTTTCCATTTCAGTAAGGATCACTCATCTCGCACTCCGTTTCCTATGTATCAGTGGTATCGAACCTGTCAGAGCTTTCAGCGGTAACAGCCAGCGGTGGCACAGGAGCCATGGATTTGCCACTACTGCTATGTAGTATATTGATAAAGCAGCCAGATTGCTTTGTATAGAAAATGTAATGATCATTATGTCACACCCTCAGGTTCACCAATCAGTGACTTCCTAGCATTCTTTAATAAAGACTCTTAGTGAAGTCTTGATGAAAACCTGAGACCTCTAGTGTGTACCTGAACCAGGCAGAGTATCCGCTCTTCAATGGGCTCCATGGAATACCATGGCGAGCTGACATGTAAATTTACTAGGAGAAAACATGTTAAATCGTCTGAACTCCGGAGTATACTTTGTCCTTTTAAAAAAATTAATTGTTTTCTTTTGAGTTTTTCCATGAATGGCCCTTCTGATCTGTTTGGTTATCTTTAATAACAAGGGACATCAAATAACAATCACCAAAGTTTAGGAAAAATTTATGATAGAAAAGCTATAAATTGATTAAACTGACCTAGGTATAGAGTACCTTTAATTTAGTTTCTGTGTGGAATATCCAGCTAGAAATACCCTGGCTTTCTTAGTTCATATTTATAAAAATACCCTGAGCCACTGAAGTTCTTTCAAAACATGAGCCCACATGTTGGACACTTTGACTAGATTTTTGGATACTGGCTTCCCAGCTCATATTTTCAATGAGAGTGGGGTCTGTTTGCATCTGTTTTCCCAGATGATTCATTTTACCCACATTACATACAGCAATGACTCTCTCCTCACATCAGGCCTGCAAGAAAGGTTCCATTATCATCTGCTCAACAATTAAAGAAACTGAGACAGATGTGTAAAAGGACTGCTAGACACCATGTAGCTCAGAAGCAGAACAGAGTAAACCCCAGCAGACTAATTGGAAATCTACTGCTCTTACCCACGCCTTTATCTGCCTATCACCGTTCAGTAAATTCTGTCTCCTAAAGCACTGTATTAGTAGTCTTTATGAAAAGTATTTCCTTCGTCTCTCACGGCAGCTCCTTCCTGGCTCACAAGTGGGGAAAGTAAGGCTCTGAGACTTTGAGAACTGGTTCTAGGTCACCATACCAGTGCATGTGAGGGTCATCGTTTGGGGCCAGGCGTGGTGGCGCACGCCTACGATCCTGGCAGTGGGGGCTGAGGGGGAAGACTGCCACAAGTATGAGGCCAGCCTGAGTTACGTAGTGAAACCATGTCTCAAGAAAGCAAACAACAAAATAAAATCATTTGAACTAAGTTCTTTTTGAATCTTCAGTTGGTTTTTTCCCCGCTATGCTAGGCTGCTTCTCATCTTCTTTCTTTCACATTTTCCGTTTCAGTAAGGATCACTCTTCTCATGCTCTGGTTCAGTACATTATGTGGCTAAAGAAGCCAGAGTGCTTTTTGCTACCATTTTGGGTCAATTTTGTCTGTCTGCTATCATTTGAAACCAACTTTGAATCTCTTACTAGTTGCTTTAGTTTATGTTTGCCTTTTTTAGGTTATTCTATATTTGTCGTTAAGGGTGATCTGCCAGATTGTGAAGCTGACCAACTTCTCCAGATGATCAGGGTCCAACAGATGCATCGACCAAAACTCATTGGAGAAGAATTAGCACAACTGAAGGAACAGAGGTAAAAATAAAGCCTGAAATATGCAATATATGATAATATTTCATTACAAGAATGAAATTTTTATGCTTACATTATTATTATTTTTTTTTTTCCGGGACCGGGGATCGAACTCAGGGCCTTAGTGCTTAGCGGCAAGCACTTACCCCACTGAGCTGTACCTCCAGCCCTTATGCTTACATTAAACGTGTTTTTTTGCTGTTGGTGGCTCTCTTTAAACCTTATCTTTTATTTTATTTATTTATTTTTATTTTTTGTGGTACTGCAGATAAAACCCAGGGCCTGAATTATATGCCTGCCCACTGAGCTGGACTGCTAGTTTCCTTAGTTTTCTTCTCTCCCTTCTTTTCTTTTTTCTTTTTTTTTTTCCCCTTGTGTTTAGTACTAGGCAGCAAATCCAGGGGCACTCCTGAGCCCTTTTGATTTTTTTGAGACAAGGTCTCTCTAAGTTACCCTGGGTGCCCTCAAACTTGCTATCTTCCTGCCTTAGCCTGCCAAGTAACTGGCACTACACACATGCTCCTCTGCACCCTGCTAGGCTTTATGTTTTTTGAGCTTTATTGAATTACTTCTCTGTAAACTGGGTGTGGTGATACACACCTGTAATCCTAACATTTGAGAGGCTGAGTCAGAAGGGTTGCCATGATAGCAAGGGCAGCTTAGGCTACATAGTGAATTGTCTGAACTGCATAGTGTGACCAGGTCTCAAAAAGCAAACTAAAAAAACCCTCTCTGAATTGCATAACACAGTCCTTTTTTGTTTGTTTGTTTGTTTTTGTGTGTTTTGTTTGTTTTTTGAGACATTGCCTCACTATGTAATCCAAGCTGGCCTTGAACTTGCATCAGTCCACGTGCCTTGGCCTACAGAGCGTTGGCATTACAGGTGTGTGCCACCACTCCTGGCCCATGACATAATCTTTATATAACCAGCCCTATCTGCCAAACATGTTATTAAACTTACTTAAAATCTTTAGTGTACAAGCTGGATGTGGTGGGGTACACCTGTAATCCCCACACTCAGGTGGCTGAGGCAGAGAATCACTGCTAGTTTGAGAATAGCCTGGGGTACATAGTGAATTCAAGGCAAACCTGAACTACATGGCGAGACCCTATCTCGAAAAGACCCTTTAGTGTGCAAATGCCTTTACGCTGTGTCTAAAATTGAAGACTGGGCTACAGTTAATATGAGTGTTTGTATTCTTTAGAGTCCTTAAAACAGACCTGGAACAAGTCTTAGAAGGAAATGATGGGTCGGGAATGTTAGGTGAAGACGAGGATTTACAGAGGGCCCTGGCACTAAGTCGTCAGGATGTTGACCTGGAAGATGAAGAAGCAGATCTCCGCAGGGCCATTCAGCTCAGCATGCAAGGTATAAACATTTTGATGGGTACTTTATTCATTTCTGATGAATCGATTCAGATTATTTAATTTTCTAGAAGAGCATTAAGAGAAACTTTTTGACAATTACAGCAGAAGCAGTAGCTATCTGTGTATAGTTAGCTTCTCTTGTAATACAAATCACTGTTACAACCTGTATTAGAACATTAGTTATCCTCAGCTAACATAATGGTGTTTATTTCTCCTTATTATGTGGTTGGTTATAATACTCTGCTAAGACTACAGGTTGAGGTTAGTCTCTATGGGTCTCAAATAAACCCTTACCTAAATGAATACCCAGCTGTTTCATAAATATGTGCCACTGGACATAGCAGAAGGGTGTAGACCAAATATAAATTGATTTGACAAAAATTCAGCCCACTTTGGCTATGAAACTGAAGGCTTAAAGCTTTCTCTGGGTAGCCCCACCTTTTAAGCGCTATAAAACCGTCAGTAGGGGAGAGTGACAGCATATCCCCTGGAAAATACAGGCAGAGAGAGATGTTGACACATAGCTCAAAGTGGCTTCCTTAAAAGTGTAATATGGTTTGTTTTTGTAGGTTTTAGTCATGAATTTGCCTCTACTGAGCTAGTGAGCTTACATACATGAATTTATTAAATGTCTAAATATACTTTAGATTCCCTTGTGTGAAGATTATTTTTTGAGCCAATTGTGGTGGTGCACGCTGTAATCCCAGTACTTGGGAGACTGAGGCAGGAGGATTGTTGTGAGTTTGAGGCCAGCCTGGACTACAAAGTGAGTTGAAGATCAGTCTGAACTGCACAGTGAGACCTGTCTCAAAAAGAAAAACAAACAAACAAAAAAGGTTATTTTTATTCTGAGCACTGTGTGCCTCCAAGTACACTTGAGTCCTCTATATGGTATGCAGCCCTGTTGTGATCAGTAGGGCTCTATTAAATTGGCCCAGTATTGGACAGAAGCCAGCTTTCATAATCTTAGGTATTTTTATATAATTAATTTTTCTTACCATGTCTTTTCACAATTTATGTAGAATCTCTGGTTAGTACAATTATCAGTAAGAAGCAGGAAATATTTCAATTGTCAGAGTACCCAAATACTGAGGACAAAGGAATATAGAGAGCGGGTTGGTTTTACCATCGTGCACCTTAAGTGCTTCAAGGAATACCCTGGGTCTGAAAGTACTGTTTTGTCTTTAATAGGTTAAAGAGAGCACACAGCTGTGGTGTTAAAGACATCTTGTACCATGTTGTGGGACATAAATTTTGACAGCTGCTGTGCCACAGATGGATATCAGCTTTGATTGCAGTAGACATGCATTAGATTTGGAGTGTCTACTTAGATATTCCCTGAGACTTATAGCATGCTAGCAGAATATTTTAAAGAAGAAAACATTCTGAAAGCTTGCTCAAAAAGACTGTATCATTGCTTGAATTGGTAAATAAAATAGTTGGTTTTTGTTCTGTTTTATTTTCAGGTAGTTCCAGAAATACATCTCAAGACGTTCCACAGACATCAGGTACAAATCTTACATTTGAAGAGCTGCGGAAGAGAAGAGAAGCCTACTTTGAAAAGTAAAGTAGTTGGTACAAATTAAAGTTGCATGTTTAATATTTCCCTTGGCTATTTTTTCTGTTTATAAATGATTGCTTACTGCCTGAAGTCTGAACATTTGAACATAATTTTAAAGTTTTTTACAACAAATATGAAATGAATATACTACAGTTTTAGGGAGAAACTTTGCCCAAGTAATGAATAAATTTACATGAGATAGGTTGAAGGGAACCTTATAAAATTTTGTTATCAGAAAGAAAATGGAATTAGGGCAAGGGAGGAACAGAGCATATTGGTCCCTTGTATATGCTTCTTAGCAGCCCCATTCACCCTACAGTGTTCTCCTGCCAGTTAATAGGAAAAGTAGCATTTTAGTTTGGGGAACACACTCCCAATTAGGGGTGATAGCTCACGGTCCTGCTTGTTGGCACTTTAGGCAGAGCCTGCGTACCTGTCAGCTTTGGGCAGGGAAGCAAGCCGTGGTCTGAGTCAGCAACTCCTGAAACTGGATGTTGTGCCCAGCTGTGCAAGTGCTTGCAGAGATTTCCACACTCTGGAAGAATCTTTCTTTCCTGTAACTGTTACTCACAAATCTTCTTCCCCTTTCTTTTTTAAAGAAAATAAAACTATCTTAAAACTTGTAAGATCTGTAATGGATATTTAAATCCTCTGCTCCTAGGTCAGAAATGAAAGGCCAGTGTCTGAATCTGCCCCATAACTTATTTTTATTTTGTTTTTGGTCTTTTTGAGATAGGGTCTCACAATGTAGTTCAGGGTAGCCTTCAACTCACTTTATAGCCCAGGCTGGCCTCAAACTTGCAGCAATCCTCCTGCCTCAGCCTCCTGAGTGCTGGGATTGCAGGCTTGTGCCACCATGTTCGACTCAGTAACTTACTGTATTTCATCATTTTTTAAAAATTAGGAATCGAACTCAGGACCTTGCACTTGCCAGGCAGGTGCTATTTTGTCAATTTAAAGATACACATATTTTCACATGTTGGCATCTCTGAAATTTGAAGGCATTTTACGATTATAATTGCCAGTATTTTAGTAGTATCTGAAATCCTGGATCATTTCATATCTGGTGGTATAAGGAAGATAAAATTTACCTTTTTCCTATAAGTCACAACTCAAGTATATGAGGGGAAGTTCTGATCAGATGACATTCTCTTTTTTTGGGATGTGTGGGGGTTTTTTTGAGACAGGGTCTCACTGTGTCAGCATCCTCTTGATGTAAGATATATCTAATCTTTATTCAATGATAGATTAATGATTTTTTTTTTTTTTTGTCTTTTTGAAACAGGGTCTCACTATGCAGTTCAGGCTGGCTTTGAGCTCACTTTGTAGCCCAGACTGGTCTCAAACTCACAATGATCATCCTGCCTCAGCCTCCCAAGTACTGGGATTATAGATGTGTGCCACTATGCCTGGCTCAGATTGAGTTTAATCATAGTTAAAATAGTGCTTTTCACTTATTTTTACATTTTAAAATAAACTTTTCAATTTTTAGTTAGGATAAATCTCAAATATATATATAAATTTAGAGAAATCTAACCCCTTTTTATCTACTACTCAGACCGAATACAATGTCAGCATATGATCAGTCTCATTTTTTATGTTTCCAACTAATTCTACAAAGCTTGGGTTATTTTGTAACAATCAAGATTAAAGCATAGTGGCACACACCTGTAAGTCCCGGCACTCAGGAGGCTGATACAGTTTGAGGGCTATAGAGTGAGTTCAAGGCCAGCCTGAACTACATAGCAAGGCCTTGTCTCAAAAAAACCAAAAATGAAAAATAAAGAGAATGATTATATCCTTTAACCCAATATTAGACACCATATTATGTAATTCATAACTATTTTAGTGTCTCCAAAATGTATGTAGCTTGAGCATTGCCAAATGCTATTGCCATACAAAGTAGTGACATATTTGTTAACAATAATTCTGCTCCAAGCATGTAGTTAGTATTAAAAATAACTTAAAACTACTTAAGTAGGTAAACTAATATTCTAGAAATTTTATTTTAAGGAATTTATTTTAAGGAATTTCCATAGTTTTTAAAAAAGCGTGCACCTGTCTGTCGTCGTTCACTAAGTGGTACCGGTGTTTGGGCACTTTCTGTCCTTGTCAGGGTAGATTAGTTAGATTAGTTGTACCTATTTTCCCTTGATGGTAAATACTCTATAGTAGACTGCATGAGACTTCATAAAGTCCTCGGGTTAGCATGACTTACACATAAACCTTTGCACTTCTGTGGTTATGGCCTGTAGTGCAGTGAACGATCCTCATATTGACTCGATGCTCCAAGTTTGTCATCATTTCCTGTAACTGTTCTGAAGGTGTCTAATATGGGTTACCAGATATAATCATGCTCTTTGTTTTTCATTTTTTGGTTTCTTTGAGACAAGGCCTTGCTAGGTAGTTCAGGCTGGCCTTGAACTCACTCTATAGCCCTCAAACTGTACCTGCCTCCTGAGTGCTGGGAGTCACAGGAGTGTGCCACTGTGCTCAGCAGTGGTTATAATCACTCTTAAGGCCTCGGTGCAGATTTCTAAACTATTTTCCAGAATAGTTGCCAAGTGATATTTTTATCAGGCTTAGGTGAGACATTCTTTGACCAGAAGAAAATGGCCCAAACAGATGCACTTTATAGAGAAACTACAAAATTCACAAATACACCTAAGAAAAGGAAAACATTGGAAGATATAAAGTATAAAATCAAACCCTTTGTATTTAAAAGCATTTTTTAGTTTTTTGCATCAAAAATATGAAATTCCCAGTGTATATTTTGCTTTCAACGTAGTAAAGATAATTTCATTAGCTACATTATAACAAGCATACTTGGAAAACAATTAACTAGTGTGTTTTAGTAAACATGTTTCAGTCAACCTTGCACCCTTTTAAAATATTTACGTATTGGCCTGTCTTCTTCCTTATTGAATGGTAGTTGATTATGGATTGAAGGTAGCTTCAGCCTCCCCCTCCGCCTCCTGGTTTGACCTTGAAATAATGGTGAGACTACAGAGAACTAGAGAATATTTTATGTAGTCACATGTTACTGAGAAAAGTTAAGAACTAATTGGTGTTTAACATTTGCTCACATATATAACTGCTTAGAACTCATATACAGAAAAGCTGAGAAGCTCTTATTTGCCTTTCACTAAAATTCTTGATTAGTTACCCTAGATGTCTCTCTGGTTTCTGTCTTTGGTCCTTGGCTCTGAGATTGTGAAGCTCACTCTTGCCCTTACCCACCAGAAGCTAATCCTGATGTTTACTTGTCATTCATACAATTTCATGGGCTTCTTTCCCTTCTCCCATTGAATATTTAAAGCTTCATACTTAAGGCAGTAACTACAATACTCACACATAAAGCACATTGTCGGGTTTCTTTGCAAAAAATACTGTTAAAAATCTACCTATTATAAGTTCCCACTTGATGAGTTTCTATATAATATTTTCACAGGTATGACTTTTTTTCTAGAAGTAGTCTCTAAATCTGTTTTTTTCTGTCATAAAATCCCAAGCAAAACTATTACTATATCTATGCCTTACGTATGTAAAACCTGCCTTAACTCATGTGTTATGAGCATCAAATTAAGTAGTGAGCATAAATTGTTTTATTAGCAGGGCATGGTAGCACACGCCTGTAATCCCAGTGCTTGGGAGCCTAAGGCAGAAAGATCATTTTGTGTTCAGAGCCAGCCGGGGCTATATAGAAAACTGCTGTGTCTCAAAAAACCCAAAAAATTATTTTTTAAAGTATCCAAAAGATGTGTTAGCTGAAATTATTAATGTATTTTCAGGGGTATATTGAAATGATGCAGTTTCTTTCTGTTATGAAAACACATTCAGGGATATAGCCCAGTGGCACAGGTCTTTCTGGCAAGTGCAATGTCCTGAGTTCAATTCCCAGTACTGCCCGCCCCCCATAAAACAACGTTTCCCAATGAGGAAGGATACAAATACTGTTTGCCTGGACCTAGAGTGCTGTGAGGTTTTCATTGCCTAATATTTGAGGCATCAGTTCCATGATACAACATAGTTTATCAGACAGGGTTCAATTTAAGGAACAGAAACTATTAAATACAGAATAGTATTTAATATAGAAATTATGAGCTCTATAATCAGGAAAAGCAGGAGGTGGTGCTCCCTGCCTACACTCCAGAGTACCACAGACCAGTGTGGAGGAAGAACTGTTGTTTAGTTGGGATGCTGGGGAATTGGCACACTGGTGGCCAACCTGTGGGCCACGTGTTGTTTTCCTTTTAAGACAAAAGATGTTAATGCCGTAGTATTCAGGTTAAATTGTGGTGTTGGCATTTGTGATAAATATGTGGGTTTGGGGTTGCAGTTCGGGAACTTGTCTATACCAGGTTCGCCATCAAGAACACACTGCTGTAGTTGTGATCCTGGGCCGGTGCCATAGTTGTCTGGACCTTGGAGCATAAAGTCTCCCCCTTCCTACCAAGACCATGAAGCAGGATTCAAGGACCATGTTTCCATGGTTTGCAGGAAGGTACCTTGCCTTCTGCTGTTCAGCTCTCCTGTCAGTGATTTCTTTATAACCAGATTCCTATCTGTAAAAGAGCCTAGGACATGTAGACATTAGCTTTGCAGCCTCTGTAATACTAAAAAGTATGTTAGAATAAACTGTGGGGATGGACTTTCTTTGTGTCACCAAGGCTGGAAGATATTAAAACTGCTTCAAGGGTGGCAGTTGATTTACTTTTCACCAGGCATGTACAGCATGCCTATAATCCCAGCACTTGGAGGCTGAAGCAGGAGGAGTGCCATGAGTTCAAGGCCAGTCTGAGCTATATAGTAAATTCAAGGCTACCCTGAACTACATACAGAGATCCTGTCTCAAACCCCCACCCCAAAATTTATTTTTAATTCTATTTTTTGGTGCTGGGAATTGAACTCAGGACCTTGCGCTTGCTAGGCAGGCACTTGTGCCCCTGAGCTATATCCCCAGACCCCAATTTTTTTTTAAAGATTTGCTTTTCAATTTTCATAAATTTAAAGTAGAACAACCCCATAAACATACATAGAAACTTTCTACCAAATAACAAGTAAAGAATAAAAAGGTAAAAAGTAGACTAAGTGTAATCTCTCTGAAGTTATTACCTCACCTCTCATGCTCTGGTTTGTATTCTTGCACAGAGTGCCAGCAGTTCCCCATAACTCACAGTGCATGGTCCTTCCTCCTGTCACACTCCAGAGCCAGGATTCAGTAGAGGGAGCATACTGTGCCATCCCTTTGTGCACCATTAACTGTGCACACCTTGTGTCTTACACCTGTGCTACGGCCACATTCCGGCTCAAGCCAGTAGGGGAAATTGTCATTTCCACTGGTGAACTGCTTTGTTGCTTGCTCACTTAGAAAACTCTAGAGGGGCTCTAGGGAGAAAAGTGCTATACTGTTTCACTAGTGTTGCTGGCAGTTGGAAAGTTTGGGCTGCTTTTAAACCCTTATGTACATTTGTTAAGGCTCTGACTTCTCAGATCATCAGCTGGTTATAAGGCTTTCTGTATTTATACAGTACATGAAATAATACATGTGTCAATGTACGTACACGCAGAAGTAGCGCACAGAGCTCCCTTATCCTTTGCTCCCTTCACCAGCATTCCCCACTAGTTGGAGACATTTCTGAGTCATCTGGGAAAATTTTGAATTATTTCTTACTTGTCTCGGTGCTTCCGTTTATGTGCATCTTTTCTCTCCTTCCCTTCCCGCCCCTCTCCGATCCCTTTTGCTTTGCTTCGCCTTTCCCCCCAGGACTGGTGATTGAGCTCAGGGCCTCTCACGTGCTTGTCAAGTGCTCTCTAGTGCTAAGCTGCCCGCCTAAACTTTACCCTTTTAAAATTTTAAGACAGGGTCTCACTAAGTGCTCCAGAGTTGCCTTGAACCTGCCTTAGTCTCTCTTAAATTGTTGTAGTTAAGAGTTGTGCACCACTACACCCAGCTGTAGGTGTACATTTTCTAAATACAAGGATATGCTCCTGCGTGATTGTTTGTATGTTGAAAGAGGATCTTGCTATATTGCCCAGGCTGGTCTCGAATTCCTGTGCTTACAAATGGGTTCTCCTGCAGGTGACTGGGGCTCCAGGCACATGCTGCTGCCCCTAGCTTCACTCTGACACTTTTGCATAATGACTACATTTAAATGTTTTAACATGTAGTTTCTTTGACACTTTTTTTTAAATATAGAAGAATTTAATAAAATCTGTTGAACACTTGATGTGTTGTTTTCATGTATTCATTGAATATCTGGTGAGTATCTACTGTGTGACAGGCATGGTTTTAGGCACTGAAGAAGCAGATAAACAGTATAAGGTTTGTACTTCTTTTAGCTTATACCCTCGGTGGGAAGCTAACAGAAGAATATCGATAGTGGTAAATCTATGTTGAGAATTACAATGAAGCAATGAGATAGAATGCGGGGGGCCTTCCTTAGGTGGAGTGGCCAGGAGGGGCATCCTGGGAGATATGGAAGCTTGGATCTCAGTGACAAGGAGCAAGCCATGGAAATGGCATATAAACTTTCATGGTAATTTAAGATGTTTTATCTTTTCAGAGGTACTTTTTAGTCACTTCTAAAGATCTATAAACCAACACTCATTTCCATAAGAATAATTACCAGTGAATCTTACTGTATAGTAAGTTATTTTGTGATGAAAATAACTACTTAATTTATCTGATACATTTAAGTTTTTACATCTAGGTTTCCTAGGATGAGCGCTTCTATACTATGAATATTTTATAAAACGGCTTGGTGGTGCATGCCACTTGGGAGGCTGAAGCAGGAGGATTGCTGTGAGTTCAAGGCCAGCCTGGACTACAAAGCGAGACCCTGTCTCAAAAAAAAAATTTGTTTTTATATTTTATACTTAATTATCAGGCTAATTGTGCTTACTGCCTTTTATGGTGTTTGTGCTAATGATTATTTTGGTTTGTGATACAGTTTATTTTCAATGAGAATAGATTTTCCTGTGGTCTATTTATCCTGAAGGTTTGTTTTTCTAATGACATTTACTTTTTGATGTTTCAGGCAGCAGCAGCAACAGCAGCAGCAGGCAGGTCCCCCAGGACAGGCTTCACAGCCACATGAAAGGCCGACCACAAGTTCAGGAGCCCTTGGGAATGATCTAGGTACAGCTCTCTGATCATTTGTCATGTCTCTTGCATGGACACACAGTCTCCATATGATATTTTGCATTTTTCTTCCCTCTTTAATAATATTAAAAGTTTTGAATGAGTTTATAAGCTACTAAATTTCCTTGGATAAGGAGCAGGCAGACAGAAGCACTCAATGAGTGTTTAATTACAAAATTGTAAATATAGTATTTGCAAGTTCGTAGTAATACATTCCCCAAAAATTCTTGAGATAGTATTAGTAGATAGAAAAATAATT
Source organism: Dinomys branickii (assembly GCA_004027595.1). Classification (NCBI taxonomy): domain Eukaryota; kingdom Metazoa; phylum Chordata; class Mammalia; order Rodentia; family Dinomyidae; genus Dinomys; species Dinomys branickii. The sequence continues at coordinate 20,532 of PVLD010004848.1, read as the reverse complement.
TTACCGGCTGGAAAACTAAAACAGCTATAATCAAAATAACAAGAAGTATACAATTGCTCAGCAAGCCTTCAAAAAGAAAGTGTGTGAACTCTGTTTTCAAATCTTTCATCCACTTACCATATAGTTTTGTAAAGAATCTCTGTAAAGAACTCTCAGAACTGTGTAATAAGTGGGTGAAAGATTTGAAAGGAGAGTTCACCAAATAAGAGAGGGATGACCATGCACGATGGCGACACTTGTAGTCCAGGTACCTGGAAGGCTGAGACAGAAGAATCCTCATTTTCAGGCCAGCTTAGGGTATGTAGCGAGTTCAAGGCTGTCCTGGACTACATAGCGAGACCTTGTCTCAAAAGGAGAAAAGAATAGATATATAGATGTATCTGTCAGTCAATCTTACTTGAGAAACGTTTAATGCAAGTTACACAAATGTGTATCGTTTTAAAAGATTGACTTTCAGTGGCCACCCACAGAATCAGTAAACAAGTAGTTGAAGTTTAGAACATAGTGAATAGACTCAGTAGCAAAATGGAAAGGCCCAAGGCAGCGCAGAAGGTTGGTCTGTGCACTGGAGATCTGAAGGATGCAGTCCAGGACCTGGAGCTCGGTGTAGTGGGCCCTGAGAGTCCGTACCAGGAGGCCGAAGGCTCTGTGATGGAGGCTGCAGAGTCTGTGCGGGAAGTGGGGAGACCACATCCCAGGTCAAGGCAAAGACTGGAGCTCCTCTAAAGACACAGAAGTGAGCCTTCCTTCAGTTCCCGCATACCCCTCAGGAGACAAGCCGCCCTGAGGCGGGTCTTGTGTCTTCAGTAAATCCCCCCAGCCACACTCAGAACTATGCTGATCCAGTTAGTTGTGCACTTCTTCCTCGAGTTGACACAATTAGTGTCACAAGGGATAACAAAGATGAAAAGATGCTCAGCATCACTCGCCGTTAAAGAAGTGTACTTTACAGCCACAGAGGTCTTTCGCTGCACTTCCGTGAGAATGGGCCCGTGAAAAACAGACACTGCCAAGGACTGGCCAAGGTCACAGCAGCTGGTGTCCTCAGACACTATAATGGGAATGGAAAGTGGTTCAGCAACTTCGGGAAACAGTTTGGCCTTTTTTTTTTTTTATAAACGTATGTGTACGCTATACACTTAACCATGGCAGGAGTCCCACTCCAGGTACATAACCAAAAGAAACAGAAAACTTAAGGTTACACAAAAATTTATGCATAAGTGCTTATAGCAGTTTTGTTCATAAATTCCTGGAGCTGGAAACTGCCTACATGTTGCCCTTCATTTGTTGAATAGATATACAAACTATGGTTCTATACCAAAAACAATTGAACACTAAAAGGAATAAACTAGTACTTTGTCCTGTTCCTCCTCGAAGTGCAGCCAAAAGCCTCACTTGAAAATAAGCATAAGAACCTCAAAGGTAACGAGAAGATAGAATGGCTAGGGACCTCAGGACCAGAGGAGTGAAATGGCAGTGAGTAGCCTGGATTTTCTTTTTTCCCGTATATTCTCGGTCTCAGCTCTGCCAAATCCACAGATGCAAACCAAGAGGAAAGCATACCCACCGCAGAAAAGAGGGGAAAAGCCTTGCTGTGTATAGGCAAAAGAGACTGCCTCAGAAGACAGAGACTTGATAACAAAGAACGATGGCTGTGGCCATACCACCCTGAATGTGCCCAGTGTCATCTAAAATAATGAACACTCTAGTCCAGTCAGGAACCACAGAATAAACTGCCCCCACCACACTTCCCACCAGCAGAGGATAATGGGAGCAAAAATACATACCCCAGCATGGCAGCAAGAAGGTGTGCCTCTCCCCTTGCCTTGGCAGCGTGGTGTCAGAGAGAGCAGAATGGGGGAGCTGAGATCTGCATTCCCTCCCGGAGGTCCTGGCTCCCTTTTGCATGGTATCAGTGGTCCCAGGGAGCCTGAACTTCTACCTGGTGTGATAAGTAGGCCTACCTGGCTTCCAGCATCAGTGGTGTCAGAGAAGTGGCCTGGTGGAGAGTCAGGACTGGACCCAGCAGCAACAAAGCCACCGTGCAGTGTCTTTGGGTGCTGCATGGGGGACAGTAACAAAGGACTCTTTCCCTCCTGCTCGAACATCAGTGGAGGAGTAGCGGGGAGCCAGAAGCCCCTCGTGTGTTCAGCAGTAAGGATCACCATCAGGCTCCTGTCTTCGGAGCCTGAGGGACGCTGGACTTCCATGGCAGTCTGGCAGTGTCAAGGCAGTGTTCCCCTTCCCCACCAGTGCTGTGACAGAGGAGGTGCGCTAAAACAGAAGACTTAGGATCCCAAGTCACATAATTTCCCAAGTGCCCAGGATTCCATAGAAAATTCTTGTCATATGCGGAACCAGGGAAATCTCCACTTGGATGAGGAAAGATAATCAGTAGATACCAACACCTAGATGGCACCCATGTTAGAATTGAATGATAAGGATTTCCAAAGTAGCCATCATAAAAATGCTTCAGTAAATGTTTGCAGTGAACATGTTCGACCAAATGAAAGAATAGTCTTAGCAAGGAAATAGAATATATGAAGAATCACATAGTAGAAGCTTTAGAGTGGAAAAATAACACTAATTGTAGTTTAAAAACTCAGTGAATAGACTCCATAGCAAAATGGAAAAGATAAGACCTAAAAGTCAGTGAACCTGAAGGAAGAACAGCGGAAATTACCCGTTATAAGCAATAGAAAGAAAATAAACTAGAAGACGTGAACACAGCCTTAGAACCTGTGTCACTCTAATAGAAGTTCTAATGTTTGTGTCATGGGAACCTCCTAGGTGAGGAAGAAGATTGGCTGAAAAGAATTTTTGAGGATATAGTCACTGAAAATTTGACAAAAGATAGAAACATGAATTGAAGAAGCTGAGTGAATTTCAGATAGGAAAAAACTGAAGAAATCCACACTCAGGCTCACGAATCATAAAATCAGCAACAAATAACCTTCCCTACAGCAATTTGAACGATAGCAGATTTCTCATGAGGAGTCATGGAAGACAGTATTTTTCAAGCACTGAAAAAAAAGTCTAAATGTAAAATTACTTACCCAGGGAAATATCCTTCAGGAATGAAGATAAATTTAAGAGAATTTGTCTCCAGCAGACCTGTCCTGAAAGGATAGCTAAAGGAAATTCTCTAAACAGGAAAGAAATGATAAAAGAATTAAGTTTTAGATATCCAGAAGAAAGAACAATAGAAAGGATAAAATATGGGTAAACACAATACATTTTCTCTTCTTAAATTTTACAAGTGAGGTTTAATGATTGAAACAAGACGGATAACATTGATTTGGTCTTCAGTGTATATGTAGGGATTACTGAAGACAATTCTGTTGTGAATAAGAGGAGTAAACCTACATTTCTTTTTTTCTTTGAGGTGAGCCCTTATTGTGTTACTCAAGCTGCTTTTCCTAGCTCAGCCTGCTGAGTTGCTGGGACCACAGGCAGGTACCACTGTGCTGACTCCGCATTTCATTTGAACTAGTATAGCCATTTTAGGAAAAACATTTTGGCTTTTTAAAAAAAAATTGAATATATATCATATGACTCAGCATTTATATTTCAGGGTGTTTATCCCAGAGAAGTAAAAATGTTCATAGCAACTTTATCATAATCAAAAGCCAGGAACAGCCGAGATGTCCTACGTAGGTGAACAGCTAAACAAACTACAGAACATTCATACTGTGAAATACTACTCTCAGGGTTCAAAAAAGCCCAGATTGTTGATACATGCAGCAGCTTGGATGCGCTGCAGGGCCATCATGCATGCACAAGTTGGAAAAGGTCTTAAACTACTATGGAGCATCTGAAAGTACCAAGTGTATAGTGATGGAGAAAACAAGTAGTTTCCAGCAGTTAGAGGAAGTGAGTGGAAAAGAGTTGTGTGCCTGTAATGCAAGAGTAGGCCGGAGATCGTTGTGGTACCGTAAGTTGAATGTGTGTCTTTTTGTTTTTGCTTTGCTGGGGGCCACATCTCAGTTTTCATGCATGCTGGCCAGGCACCCTGCCTCTGCGCTACGCTCCCCCAAGCCCTACAGCTCTGCAACTTGATTGTGGTGGGAAGTACATGAATCCACATACTGCTAAAATACCATATAGATCCACACAAAGCATTGTAAGCCAGTGTTAATGTGTGGATTTGGTCTTGAGCTTTAGTTATATAAAATATAGCTATTGGGTGAAATACATGTAAGGTTGGGTGAAAGAGGGCTGAAAGGGACACTATTTTTGCAGCTTTGTGTGCATTGAGAATTATTTCAAAATAAAACCTTTTTCTAAATAGTATAAATTGTTAATAAACATAATCTCATATGTGTTTTGCTAAGTGAAAGAATTCATATTCAAAAGGCTACATATTTTATTGCTGTAAGATTCTATTTATAGAACTTGCAGGAATGGGAAAAACTATACAACAGAAAAAAATCATCAGTGGTTTGTGGGCTTTTTTTCCCCACTATGCCTTGGTGGTATTGATTATATAACACTGCATCTATCAAATAATAAAATTATAGGAGGGTAAATTTTACTTTATGTGAATTTTTTTAAAAAATCAAAAACTGAAAACTAGTATTCAAATAGAAGTATGTTTCCTGAATGTTTACCTTTTGATGACTGGGAGTTTTCTAGAAATTTCTAAGAAATGTGTATATTTTATTTCCCAACAGGTGATTCTGTGAGTGAAGAAGACATGCTTCAGGCAGCTGTGACTATGTCTTTAGAAACTGTTACAAATAATTTGAAAACAGAAGGGAAAAAATAATATCTTTTAAAATCATTTACACATTCATACTTGCCAACATTGTCCTTTGTGAGTACAGCATAGGGTCCATTTTGGTGGTGTATCAAAGAGAACTGTTGTTCATCAGAGGAAATGATTAGGTGGCTGCAAACAAAATGGAAAGTAGAAAATGTGTCAGTTGTAGGATGAAATAATGATCCTCCCAAAAACTAGCCAAAGAGGCATTCAGCAATTAAAGAAACTTAAATAATCTTCTAAACGTTGCTTTTTCATTTTTTGAGTGTGCAATATCTAATGTGTCTAAAATTAGGGCATTTTTCTTGGCGCTGTTTTGCAGACCACCTAATTAGCTCTTGCCATAGAATTTGTTCCACGTGGTTTTATTTTTTTCTTCTGTTACAGGTAATTTGACTCACTTTGAACATCTAATAATTGCTTTTATTTCTCACTAACCAAATCAACCTTTCAAGAAAGTATCTCTTGTCTGTCTTGAGAATAATAATTGTTCTGGAAGGATAAACCTTTTTCTCCCCTCAACTATGTATGTCATGCACAATGATGTTGTGTTGTTTTCTGTGGTCACAATTTCTCTACTATCTGATTTCTGCTATTTTCTACAATTCTTTTGAAAGATAACATTTTATGAGGTTTTGCTTTTTTTAACCCCTGTACAATGGGATCATTATTTTATGACTTAAGTCCATTCCTAAACTCTGAAATCAGCTCTGCATAAATATTTGAGAATAAATGAGAATTTTTTGAAAAGATATATAAGCATTTGTTTTCCCAGGTGCTTTATGAATGTCTTCAATTATGTCACAACTTCACAGCTTTGCTGTAACCCTGTTTTCCTGCGCCTTATTATTTCCTCCTGAGCTGAGAAAAGTAGAAGCATAGTATGCAAACAGATTTCCTTCTGCTAGAAGAAGGAAATTAACATATATACCCACCATGAATGTATGAGAAATGCAATTTGGCCTTCAATTTTAGAGCAGTTTCATTTTATTTTTTGCTTTTGTGACTGGAGCTTCGTGTTCTATTTACAGTGGAGTCATGGATTGTAGACTTCACATTTCCTAGTAGGTAGAGCTTACCAGGAATGGTGATTTGGAACATGGAAATAATGTACTAATAAAAGTATATTTAAGTGTATACTGTTATTTGACAGTGTATCATGTTTAAATAGCTTAAGATTTATACAAGTCACAGTAATTATTGGGTCTGTAAATAAGGAGTCCCAGCCGGGCGTGGTGGTGCGCACCTGCAGTCCCAGCACTCAGGAGGCTGCGGTGAGAGGACTGGCATGAGCTCCAGAGCAGTTTGGGCTACGTGGTGAGTCCAGGCTGGCCTGAACTACATAGCAGGACCCTGTCTTAAAATAAAGTCCTTAATTTTGATAAACATTCTTTCACTGAGATGCAGTTTCTTGCTTGGTCAGTATACCAGCAGGATGATTTTAGTGAAAATTAACCTTCTGTCTTTGAAATGGGCTGTTTAGATTCTGTTACCTGCTCCTTATCCCCTTTTGAAGTCCTTTTGAATGTTGACTTGTTCATAAGCTAAACTTCAAAATTTCAGGCAACAATTTAAGAAAAGTAAAGTATGGTATATTACCCTATTGCTTTGTAGCTATACACATTTTATCAGGGAAAGTTTTGATCTAAGATTTATTGTTAACTGAAAAAAAGATTAAAGTATTTCTTATTTATTATTATGAGATACTCTTTTTCTTGGGTAGAACAATTTTTTTTAACACAGGATCTTGCTATGTAGTTCAGGCTGGCTTTGAACTCACAGTGTTGGCCTTGAACTGATGGTGATCCTCCTGCCTTAGCCTCCTGAGTGCTGGGATTACAGGCATGGGCTGCCATGCCCGGCCCTGCAACAGATTTTTGAAGTCATTATTTTTTGCAGCAGTTAGTTTTCTAAAATGTCTCTTATACAAAATTAGCTTTATTTTAGAATTTAAAGTTTTCTCTTAACAATTGAAATGTTTCAGAAAAATTATAAAACTTTAGAACTGCAAGGGATATCTATTGAGAGTTTAGGAATATTCCCGCAAGACTTACAAAGCTGACTATTTTAAGACTGAATATTTATGCAATTATCTCTCGTGTGCTGGTCATATTTTCCATGAATATTTAGCCTTTTACCCACTAATTACATTAAACTTTTCATACACTTGAATTAATGAACTACCTAAGATATAACTAAGAAAACAAGTATGCATTTAAAGTTTTAACTTTAGAGTTTATAAAGTTCATATATTATATACCTTGGCTAAAGCACTTAAGAAAATATGGAATGTTGACCTTCATATCTTAGGGACTTTTTAAAGCAGTGCTGAGCACACACTGGATAAGTTTGATTGTGTTTGTTTAATTTGTTGTGAAGTTGTTACATTGGCAGACAGATCCAGAATCACCATTGACCTGCCATCTTGTTTGGGTTGGCTTAAATTTATCTGAACATTTATATTCCATTTCTTTCTCTTATTTTTTTTTTGTGACGGTCTCGTGTGTAGTTCAGCCTGGCCTTGAACTCACTGTGTAGCCCAGGCTGGCCTTGAATTAGCAATTATCCTACTTCCTCAGCCTACCTAGTGCTGGGATTACTCCATTTTTTTCTTGATTAGCCAGTGTGAAAAGATGCCAATGGTTATAACCTTACTGTAAAACATTTTAAGTTATACAAAGCTATAATTCATACATCAGGAACTACTATTTACTGTAAACCACCTGCAAGAAAGTCAGGAAGAAATAAATTCACAATAACTGTCCTGCCAAAAACTTTATAAAGATTTCCATCTTGTTTTACTAATTGGGAACACTTTAATGTTTAATATTTAAACTAATGGTATCATTTTTCTAATGTATAATTTGTATTACCAGGATAAAATATGTACAGTGGTGATACTAGTGTTACAAGTAAAGTTTAAGCAAACTTTAGAAATACCACTTTCATATTTTCAGGTATCATGAATTTAATAAGTAGTTATTTATGTTTTGAAGTTCAGTCAACTTCTGATCTGAAATAATGTACTTTTTTATAATTAACATACAAATATTTCAGTAATGTAAATTGTTTGAAGTGGTTGCTACAGGTAAACTGTATTAAATTCTAAGATCTTGGCCAAATAATTTATAATTCACAGAATATTTTAAGAAGGTGCTTTGTTTTAAAACTTGATTTTTCTTAATTAAGGCTTTATTCATAATGCCAAAGTTAATGAAGAAAAAGCTCACAACTAGTTGAGTGTTACTATAGGCAAAACTACCAGTAGTCTATTATTTGTTCCATTTACTATCAAGTTGAATCAAATGAATTTTATTCTAGTCAGAGCTGAAGTCAAATTTTGAATGTTTGATACTGTTTTTAAAATCATGCTAGTGCCAAGAGTTACTAAATTCTTAAGACTGTCCCACTAAACTACAAATCCAAAGATTGATTTCATTGCACAGTCAATATACAGTAATTTAAAAAGCATAAGTTGAAAAAATCTGGATGTTTTAAATTATTAGGAAGATTCAGTAATATTGAGACCTCCTATTAAAAACTTAGTCAAGTGAGAGTATAGCTCAGTGGTGGAGTTCTTGCCTAGCACCACTAAAACACCAAAACCAAAAACACAGCTTTATCTGCACTTGGAGATGCCTTAGGCGAGTATTTGCAAAATGAGTTGTTGTATCTGAGACCTAGCAAGTATGGAGATATGTTATAGTGAACTTAATTAAGAAAAACCAGATTGGAACAACTGATTATCTCAACAATGTAAATAATTTTTGCAGAATAAAAGCCCTCATTCCTAGTCCCTTTATAACTAGCATCTTTTGCTAAAAAAATGACTGGCTTTGTATTTTTTAAAGTCTCGTATGTGTTCAATTTCATGAATGAAAAGAAAATAACATGGTTCTTGAATTTTGATTAATTTGAAGAACTTTTTTGCTGTTTTTATTTCTTCCAAACAGTCTGGCATTTTAAGAATTAATACTAACATAATTTCTAAGTGTATGTCAATTGAAATGTTTAATAATAGTGTGTCAATACTCTTTAGACTGAATACATAGACAGAACAGTGGAAAGCATTAGCAGAATGTATGTGGAGATTCCTGGTTTGTTTAGGAAACGTTCTGTTGTCTCTTACATAGTTCAAAGATGAATGTTTCCTGGAATTTTTTTAATGCTTTTTTTTTCTTTTTCAAAAGAGAAAAACATTTGGACTGTAATTGTCTAATTTCTACAACACTGGACTTACTAGGAATAACTTTTTAAAATTATTGTTCTGTATAAAATTTTCGAAATTGACATGCAAAAACATGTTAAAGAAAAGGCCTTTCCTTTGGCCATGATCTAAGTGCACTGTGGCAGTGCTATTTGCTCAGGACCCAACCCTGCAGCCCTTCAGTACGTGCCCTCTCCTGTAGAGTCCCTCGCCGTTATGCACACACGGGCCTTCCCATCTCATCCTCCAAAAGCTGGGCTTCCAAAGCACTGTTCAACGCCGAGGATTCTGTTGATGTGGACATCCAATGAGTTGTATTTTAAATATCAAAGACTATTAAATAAAGAGAGAATGTTTGCTTTTTTTATTTGTTGTTTTGTTGGTGTGTGTTAATTCATAGCCAACCTGTTTTCAAGGATGGGGGCCCAGGCACATCTGTAGGATCCAAGAGCTTCTTCTAAATGCAGATTTAGGCCATGCTCAGCCCCACAGAACCAGACCCACAAGTGGCAGGTTTGAGCAGCCCTGTCTTGGAGGGCTTGCACCCAGCTCGGATAGATGGAGCAGGCTGGGAGCTCGCGGGTACCCTGCCAAAGGCTATGTGATTACCATAAGCCAAGGATTTATTCCCCACGTTCTTTTTCAAATCTTGACTTATAAATGTTTGCTCTATTATGTTTTTAACCTTGAGGCCAAAGCATATTGGTAACTTTGATTCTTTGAATGCTCTCACTAGGTAACAACCCAGGCTGGCCTCCCCAGGAGGCTGAGACCAACCAGTAGTAACATTTTGTGTTTTTTGTTTTGCAGTACTGAGGATTAAACTCAGGGCATTTTACACAGAGCTATACCCCTAAACCTTTAAAAAAATTTTTTTAAAGTTTTCAGACAGGGTCTTAACAAAGTTGGTATGTTTGCTTAGGCAGGGTTTGAATTTGTGTTCTTCATGCCCTAGTCTCCCAGGGTGCTGGGATTTCAGTGTGTACCACAGTGCCCAGCTCTGGCTTTTTACAAATGGTGTTTTCCTCATTTTATCCAATTGTGAACATCAGAATTCAAATATAGTTACCAGCCACATAATGTACCATGTGTACCAATGGAGGGGAACCTTTTAAAGCTTTCAATGGTACAAACACCCCACTGTGCCAATGCATTGCCATAGGTTCACTGCTAACGTATACAGTGGTCGCATAAGATTGACACATAACCCAGGTCTCCTGTAGATTATGCTGTCAGGGTCTGTATAAATACACTCTGATACTCACACATGAAAAAAATTGCAGGCTGCCCACTTCCAGGTAATTTGTAGCATTCCTTGCCCCTTTTGTCTTTTTGCTGTCCCTGGCCGTAGACTTCATTGGCCATCCTCTGCTCTGAGGACTGTTACACACTGGGCTGCCATTATTGGTTTGCACAGTTCTCTCCCAAGATTGTTCTCCCAGTGTTGAGTTCTCCCTATGCCAGGGACCTCAGCTATTCTGTCTTAGAAGCACTTTTTAGGTCATTGCGTTCATTCAACAGTTGGTGTACTTAGCATGTGCCATGTATGGTCCTAGTTCCTTAGAAACAGACATGAGTAAAAAAATACATTCAGAATGGGGATACTCTGGTATAAAGGCTCTGCATTCTGGTTGGCCATGAAGCACATGACACATTTGCATTGGTGAACTGGACTTCATACGGAGGTAATAGCTGTGCCTGTTCTGTGACTTAACAAAACAAATGGTGATGGAACAGAGTGCCTGGAAGAGAGAGGGCTATGAGACCGCCATACTCAGGTGGGGTGTCACTCCATACCAGACAAAGCAGCCGGCACAGCGCTTGCAGTTGGAGTAGCTTGTTGCCTTGAGAAACAAAGCCAATGAGGTTTAACAGGTAGTGAATGAAAAATGAAATTGAGATGGAAGCACAATCTTGGAAGGTTTTTTAGGCTGATACTCTAAAGCAGTCTAGTTCTCTTGGTGCTGGACATTGATTCCAGGGCCTTGCCTACACTGTTTGCATTCTACCATTGAGCCATCCCCCAGGCCAAGTTAAAATTTTTTTTCACTAGGGGTTAAACTCAGCCCTGTACCACTGAGATATGTCCCCAGCGCTCTTTATTTTTTATTTTGAGATAAGGTCTTGGTAAGTTGTCTAGGCTAGAACTTGCAATCCTGTCTCAGCCTCTTCAGTAGCTGAGATCACAGACATGTGCCATCACACCTAGCTTAATGCGCATGCACACACACACACACTTTAAATGCCTATTACCTATTTTTGTACAAATTCATGCCAGTGTTCACCTCATGCAGCCCAAAGTGCTGGTGGGATTTTTTTCTCATCTTTTATTAGTGTGTATTTCTTATACAGATTAATGGGCTTCATCCTGGCAGATTCCTACACACATGTAACATACTTGATAATTTTTTAATCACTCCCCTTTCCCCACTTTCCCCAGTCTCACATTTTGGTGGAGGGAGGGTTCAATGTGTATGATGTATTTTGATCATACCAATATCCCCGTTACCTGTCTGATACCCTCTTACCTCTTATTCCTCTTTTCTAATAATGGTTTCCTTCTTTTGTGTCATCTTTCTTAGATCTCACATATTAGGGAGAACATACTATACTTTCTGATTCTAGTGTATGTCACTCAGCAGGATCTCTAGATCCATCTACTTTCCTGCAAATGATGGCTGAATAATATTCCATTATGTTTACAGAACCACATTTTCTTCATCCCTCGATGGGCACCTAGGTTGGTCCTGTATCTTGCTATTGTGAATTGTGCCACAATAAACATAGGTATGTGGGTATCTCTATAGTATACTGACTTTAACTCCTAATATACCAAGATATGGCATAGCTGGATCAAATGGTAATCCTATTTTTAGGTATGTTTAATTTTTATTTTTATTACTACATGTTTGCCGTGATAATACTCATTGTGGGGAGCTGGTACAGGTACATCAAGGAACTTCCATATTTATTTCCATAGTGGCTACTCATTTACATTCACACCAAAAGTGCAGAGGGAGAACTGGCTGGATTTTATGAGCTATTTTTTTTTTTTGTACCAGAAATCAGACACAGGACCTTGAGCTTGCCAGGCAGGCACTTGTGCCGCTGAGCTATATCCCCAGCCTCTGGCTGGATTTTAATGCGGAAAATTTTGTGAAACACGTTTCAGATCAGAGTTTTAGGTAAGATTCCCACCCTTACTTTATTTTCCTTCCTGCTAAATTTATGCATTTTTTTCATTTCTATCAGACAACTATGGTTAAGCCTTAAACTTAAGTGTAAAAGAGAAGAATGTCCAACAGTACCCAGGAAATGAAACCAACAGGTAGCCTGAAAGGTGGAGATAAGGTGTGGACAAGAACAGGATTTTGATTAAAAGCTTGTGAAAGAAACAGGTTACTTAAAAAGAGGCATTCATCAGTAAAAATATTTTAAATAACTTGTAGAACTGAAAGACACAGTTTTTGAAAAGACTAAGCACCTAGCATGATTAATGAAACAAAAATTACCTGCAGTAAAGCACAACATTATTAATTTCAGAGCATCGGAGATACACATCATCTGACAAGATTCATAGAAGAAAAACAAAGCCAGAAAATAACCAGAGAATAGCGTAGGAAAACACAGCTCTGGGTAAAAAGTACTAACTCTAGGCAGTTGACAGAATTCTTAAATTCTGTTTTCTTAAAAACAGAAGTAGAAGTGTTTCACAGTTCTGCTATGAGGTTTCACCATAGTGCTTTTAGTGATTCTGCAGTAACAAAAAATTATGCAAATTTAAAATGTGGAATCTCTTAACTTCAGGAAGAACAAAAGATGAAAACTAAAGATATAATCTTAGTACACTACTTGGTAGGGAGCAATGAACAAGACTTAGGTAACCACATAACATAGACACTAATTACTGATTTTAGCAATAATCATGATATCACTATGTTGAGAGCACAGAAGGAGGGGAAGTGGAGGCACGGAGAAACACAAGAATATGAACTCTTTCAGTTTTCACAGTGGAGAGTCAATAATACCCAAATTTAATGATAAAATGGCAATTATAAGCATAATACTTCAAAATGTAGATGGAAATATCAAATTAATATTGTAAAGTTTACTTCAAAGATGAATATTCGCTTTACATTTGCATAGATAAAAGCTATCATTTGGATAGTTCTCTTAGAACTGTTTTTCCTAAAGGAGCATTGATAGCTGGGCATGGTGGAGCATGCCTGTAATCCCAGCAGTTGGGAGGCTGAGGCAGGAGGCTTGCTGTGAGTTTAAGGCCCACCTGGGCTACATAGTGAGTTCAGGAGCAGCCTGAACTATACAGCGAGACCCTGTTTCAAAAAAAACCAAAAACAACAACAATGAAAGAATATTGAAAGGCAGAAACCAGTTTGCAGCTGGTAGTATCTTTGACTCTTTCTTTCTTTCTGTTTCTATCCATTGAGGTTTTCTAAGTTCACAGTTTCAACTGGTTGGGGCTGGGGTTATGGCTCAATGGCATAGTGCCTGCCTGGCAAGTGCAAGGTCCTCAGTTCAATTCCTGGTACCAAAAAAAAAAAAAAAAAAAAAGCAACAACAAAGAAAAGAATTTCAACTGGCAAGTCTAAATGGTACCTAGTGGTGCCACTGTGCTCCAGGGGCTCTACCCAATGTGATGTATTTGATTGTGTTGGGCTTGTCTTGCCGCTCATTGACTGATGATGAACACCCACATTAGCTGTAGGGTTGTTTGGCAGGAAAAGGAAAACGTGTCTTTAGCTGAAACTTTATCAGACTTAATTTTATTATATGAATTTCTAAAAATGTAAAATCTGAAGACCAGTTTAATGAATCCCTACATACTCATCATTCAACTTCAATAATGATCATTTCCTGACAATGCTTATTTTGCATACCCTACCCCCATTATTTTGAAGTACATCATACACATCATGTTATGTTTTTATCAGGGTACTTCAAGTTTCTTGAGGCATAGTCCATATCACTAAAAAAAAAAAAGTCTCCTTTAAAGGAACCCTTAAGATACAGTTTTTGTGCTAATTACTTAATAAATGATATGAATATGTTTGTGTTTTTTCTCATTAATTACAGTATCTTTAAGGGACAACATAAATGCATGGAAATGAAATGTAAGAGAGAATACTTATACGAAATAGGAGCTCAAGCACAATAGCTAAACTTTCAGTTACCCAGATAGGAACGCCGTTAGGTCCTAAATGCATGTCACCCGCCATTCCACTGTGAGTAAAAGCCAGAACTACTGGGCTTTCTGTGATCTGCTCCCCCTACTCCCTTCTGGGTCTGCACTGCTTACAACCCCCCCCCCCCCAGCACATTCTCTTCTAGCAAATCTAAGTTGACGAGTTCTCCTGCCCTAGGATCTTTGCACCAGCTGCTTCTGGCCACCTGGACTGCCCTTTCCCCTCTCTCTATATCTCACTCATTTCTTTCAAGTCTCTGATAAGATTCTCTTATCAGTGAGGTCTCTTCTGATTATGCTCTGAGTCTACAACATTACAAGTATCTTCTCTTCCCCCCACTTCCACTCCATCCCACACAGTAGTCATCACCACCTTTTATTACATTTCATTATCTGTGGCTTCCCACAAGGATTTAAGCTTCAGGAAGCCAAGGGCTTTAGTGTTTTTTGTTTTTTTTTTCCCTTCTGCTATATTCCCACTGCCTGGAGTGATAGCAGACACATTAACAATTTGCTGATTATTTGTATGGCACATTTTAAAAACTTCAAAAACACTTAAATAGAAATCATTGTATTCTGGGGACTGATCCAAGCTCTTAGAAATATCGACTAAGCCCCAGTAAGTACCATTATTATCATTCTCCATTTTTATAAATCACACACGGGTGAACACAGAGGTAAAAATATCTAGTGAAGGTCATACAGCCAATAGGTGACAGACCAGGCAGCCTCCAAGGCTTGTACAAGTAGCTCCTGGGTTACAATGTCTTTCGCATCAATTCACAGAAAGCATTTAATAAGCACTTCCAAAATGAGATGTAATATTGTTGTGGTTGAGACAGGGTCTCACCGCGTAGTTCAGGCTGTCCTTGAACTCACTAGGTAGCCCACCCTGGCCTCGAACTCATGCTGATCCACCTGCCTCAGCTTCCCTAGTGTTGGGATTACAGGTGAGTACCACCACGGCCAGCTTGCAAATTTTGTTTTGAAACCACTCGGATTGCAAGGAGAACTATTACTGCTTGGTGGCATGAGACTCTAAATATTTGAAGGCATTCCCAGTGTTGGGTTCACTAACAGGGCAATCTGCATAGCCCATCCTGTGAATAAAATTCAAAGAGAAAGATGTCAGCGTATTTAGCGCTATGCTGAAAAACCGCAGCCCTATCGGATCTTTCTCGAAACAAAAACGTGGCAGTCTCCTTGGGGAGGTGCTGGGTGTCCACGGACCATTGCTTGAAACTCACGTGACCTGTGACAACTTTTCTTCAAGAGAGACGGCAGGCAAGCAGGACACTCTGGTAGTCCACGGGTAGGATGAGGGAGGTGTGGACACTGGCACAGCTACCGCCACTGCTGTGATAGGAGTGGACTTTTTTGTTGTTGTTTGTTTTAAAGCTTTCAATTTTTATGGTTTTAAGGTTTTCCTAAATTGCCCAGGCTTCCTGCCTCAGCCTCCATGAGCTAGCAGTATAGGAAGGCTGCGCCACCACGCCTAGCTAATAGGCAAATGTTTACATCAGAACAGAAGTTCTGTATTAAATCAACCTGCTGGCCTTTAACAAATCATTTTGGTTTATAATTTCAAGGGCACATCTGCTTCAGGAATAAAGTTCATTTTAGGTGAGTTAAAGTAGGCAAAGTTTCAATTCAGATTTGAAAAATCACTGGAAGGTAATCATAAACATTGTGTTTCCTGCCCAGACACTTAAACCTGCAATCCGTCCTTTATAGCTTTGTAGTTTCAGTTCCTACAGCTGTAAGCGCCTGATAAGCTCAGCCCCGCAGAGAAATGAATACAGTAACACAGGTTCCTTGTGGTCCCTTGCTGCGCGATGAAACCACCCGACCAAGTCTCCTTGCACTGCTGCCCTCGCAGTCCAGATGAAAACACTCAGTTTCAACAACACAATGACGGTCCGCAGGGTTCCCGGGGCATCCCAGCTTCAGGAGCCTGTCGCCCAGGGTCGCCACAGTGCCAGGGGGGTCTTCCGGGTACAAGTCTCCTGGGCAAATCCAGCTGGTTATGTGGAGGAGGCGGTCCGCGGCACTCTGTCCTCCGCGATCCCGACCTCCTTTGCGCCAATGACAGGTCCGACAGCTTCGCAGGGCGCTTCTACCCCGCTGCGGCGCCTCTCTATGATCCGCGATCCTTTTGAACGCTGGTGTCATGGCGGCGAGCGTCGAGTTGGCAGGCACATCCGTCCGAACGGGGAACGTCACTAAAGCCTAGGGAGAAGCGGCCAGCCTGGGGGGCGGCAAGTCGTGAGAATGAGCAGAGGCTCCGCGGCTGTGATTGCATCACTAGAGGCGAGACCCTGGTAAAGCTCCGGGTCGGAGGTTCCTAGTAGACCGACTTGTAGTGATCCGGGCTCGTTCCGCAGCGGCCCAGAACAGTCGGCGGGCGTCTGACTTCCTCCGAGCTGACTGGGTTGTTCACGGAACCCGCAGCGATGTCGTCATGGCTCGGAGGCTTAGGCTCCGGCTTGGGCCAGTCGCTGGGTCAAGTGGGGGGCAGCCTGGCTTCCCTCACTGGCCAGATTTCAAACTTCACCAAGGATATGCTGATGGAAGGCGCCGAGGAAGCGGAAGGTAACATCTGGCAGTGTGCGTGTGTGTGTGCGCGCGCGCGCGCGCGTGTGGTTCCTGGGACCCTGGGGACGCCCATTCGGTTCCCATTTCCTTCCCCCGGGACACACCAGATGACCCAGGAGTCCCTTTGCTCTTTTTCTTCATCCTCCTCCTTTTGCCGCCTCAACCAGTTTTCTGTGATGAAAGGCCACTGGGGTCCTGGGGAAGAATTCTTTTTCCTCGCTGAGAAGACAGTTTATCTCCAAGTAGGTTGAAATTGTTGAGCAGAGTTTCCTTTTGCTTGATCCGTCCATCTCCGCCTTGAATCTGGCCCTCAGTTTGGAGGAAGATCTGAGTTTTGGTCATTTTCTTTTGCTTTGACAGAGTTAAGACAATCAAGACAATAGTTATTGTTTGGCTTCTGTCTTTGTAACAGTTGAAATAGCCAATAATTGAAAGATTTGGGGACTCCTGCCCCTAATATCTTGAGTATATTACTTATTAGTGAAACACAGCTATGATTTTTTATTCAATTATTGTATAGTTTTGCACCTTGTGATGACACGTTGCAATCATTGCGCATTTCTCCCATATTTTGACAGTAGAGTAAGGAAGATACTGTACTCCGGGTGTACTTAGCAACCATCACTCTTTGTTGTTGCTCTGGTGGTGCTGGGGATTGACCCGAAGACCTCCACACTGTGCTGCATCCTTTGCCCTTTACAATTTTTTTTTAAACTTTTAGACAGGATTTGCTTAGTTGCCCAGGTTAGGGTCCCTGGCAGTCGTCCTGCCTCATCCTCTCAGACTGCTAGGACTACAGGTGTGGGCCACCACACCTGGCATACTCACTCGTTTTTGAAGTCCTTTTGTTTTGCTGTTGAATTGTGACCTAGAGTTACACGATAATCAGTGGTTGGGATGGGGGCGCTGGGGATCGAACCAGGCCTCATGCCTGCCAAGCACTCATTCTACCACTGAGCTATGCTCCTACAGACTCCTTGCCCCTTTTATCATAATTTATTGTTTTTTTTTTTTTTTTTTTAATCTTTGTAGTCCAGGCCAGCCAGGACCTCACTGTGTAGCCCAGGGTGGCCACAAACGTGCAGTTCTTCTGCCTCAACCTTCTGAGTGATGCAGTGTGAGGCTCCATGAGAGTCTTCATGTTTATTTATTGGAAGTAGAGAAACGGTTTGCCTGAAAGTGCTTCATTTAGAATTCCAGTGTGGTGTCAGTTTGGAGGGAGGAGGATGGGGAGCCGCCAGGACTCACCTGAGTGTGGGGTCCCCTTGGAGGGGGTGCATCGGATGGGAAGGGTGTGGGAAGAGAAGGGAAGGCCACAGAATCTCCAGGGCGGGCAGAAGCAGAGAGGGACTGATCGCTCTGGGGAAACGACGAGTTTCCCTGTGTGTCCCGGATAGCAGAGAGCAGCTGTCTGCTCTGCTCACCTGAAACCGGAAACTATGCGTCCCCCACCT
This sequence comes from Dinomys branickii, assembly GCA_004027595.1. Lineage (NCBI taxonomy): Eukaryota > Metazoa > Chordata > Mammalia > Rodentia > Dinomyidae > Dinomys > Dinomys branickii. The sequence continues at coordinate 2,311 of PVLD010004848.1, read as the reverse complement.
GTATGTGGGGCAGGTGTGAGGGGGAATCCACTCAGGTATTCCAACCAGTGGTGCTCTGATCTCTCCTTCCTCTCTCCCTCTCGCCCTCTCCCTCTCCCTCTGTCCCCTCATCCTCTTTCTCCTCCTGCTTCCCTCCCTCCCCTCTCTTCTCTCCTCCCCTCTTCCTCTGTTCTCCCAGTACTGGAGATCGAACCTAAGGCTTTAGCACTGATTTACATCTCTGCCCACTTCTTTGTTTCCTTTTTTTGCTCTCTCTCTTTTTTTTTGGAGACTGGGTCTCACTAAATCATCAAGTTGCCCAGGGTAAGCCCAAATGTGTATCCTCCTGCCTCCGCCTCCCAGATAGCTGGGATTATAGGCCTGTGGCACCACACCTGGCTCCATAGTCTCAACCTTAATGATTTTGCTAAGTACCCAACTTCCTCAACTAGACATCTTTGAAACAGCATCTCATTATGCAGTTCAGGCTGGCCTCGAACTCGTACTTACTTCTCTGCCTCAGCTTCCTGGGTGCTGGGATAGCAGATGTGCTCCTCTACGCCTGGTGGTCATTACATCTTTAGAATCTCTTCCAGAGACAGTTTCTCTTTGGTGCCTATTTTCTTTTGTACTGCTAGTTACTTTTCTAAAAACGAATATTCTTAAAAATGTTCTGACCTATTGCTTACAGGATAAAATCCAAATCTCTTAGTTTTGGAAGGCTGAGGACCCTCCCATCTGGCTTCACCCTGTGTTTTACAATTGCTGTACCAACTGCCATGTCTACACACCTTCGTATACACACCTGTTGAAGAGCTCCTGCCACATGGAACTTTGGGACCCACGTAACCCAGACCTCTTCAGGGGAAGCTTTTCCTTCCCCCTTTCTTTCTTACCCTTCTTTTCCCCAGAAACAATTTTCCTGTACAACCCTGCTCACCTGTGAGGGACGTGATGCAACCACTCTTAACTGCTGTGCAGGTGCATAGCCAGTGATCTGAGTTCCTAACAGAAGTGTGTGGGTTGTCTCCCTGACAGCTCTTGCTGATGAGCTATAATTCGCCTTTTTCCTTGAAGCCTGGGGTGGAGACCATATATTTTTTGCTACTTATATTACCGATGTGTGATGTCTTCCTTGGTACATAGTAGATGCTCAATAAAATTTGTGTGAGTGGGTGATTGGATTGCTGCTGAACTGCTTAATGCTTTTAGTCTGATCCTTTTGTATTATAATAGGACTTGTTTCATACCTATTTTGTTGGTTTTATTAATTATTAAAACATAGACTAGCATTCATTTATTCATTCAAGAAGAATTTAGAATGTCTACTTTGTCCCAGCAGCATAATACACAGGAAAACAATTCCAAAATAGCACAGTTGGTACAACTTGAAAATCATCCATACTTATTAGAAGATTGCTGTTCTATCAGACACTGTACTGATTTAGTCAAGGTTGAGAGCTGGGGCTTTAAATTAGATAGACATGGATGGATACTCCATTTCCATGCATTACATGTGGAATCTTTAGCAAATTATTAAATATTAGCCTCAAAGAGCACAATTTCCTTTTCTCTTAAGAAAAAGGGAGATAGGGCTGGGGATATAGCTCAGTGGAATAAGCGCTTGCCTAGCAAGCACAGGGTCCTGAGTTCGATCCCCAGTACCGCAAAAAAAAAAAAAAAAAAAAAAAAAAAAAAAAAAAGGGAGATAATTGTGCCAATTGTGAGTTTAAGAGCATTAAATGCAATGGTGAATGTAAAATGCTTGGATCTGTGCCTAGCAAATAGTAATCATTAAACAACGGTAGGTATTTTTTCTCTCATTGAGACAGAATTTCTTGGCTGCCTAATATCCCCCCTTTACTTACAAAGTCCAGGCCATATAGCTATGTACAGTTACATATCTATACAAAATACAGATATATATTTGGGTGAGAGAGGAGAGGCGTCCTGCCTGCACTTTTAAATTCCTCCTTCAAACAATTGCTGCTTTTAACCACTGCTTTCCTAAACAGCTTAGGTTATACTTAGTCCTTACCCCAGCAGCAATTAGAGTTCTTTCAGAGTTTCAAGCAAGATGTATGAACAGTTGCAGAAGCAGCCCTACCTGACGATTTTCAAAACAAGAAGAGTACTGGTGTAAGAACCCGAGGGTGGGAATATAAACTAAGAGTCATGAAGGAAATCTGTTCAAAAACAAAGAACAGATGGGACGAAGGAAAGGAGAAAAGAAAAAGACAAAAATGTATGTATGTATATATGAATATACATATATGCAGGAGGGCTAACATGGTTCTACTATTGTATTATATCACTTAATGCTAAGCAATAA